>CM039505.1:43564280-43795398 GCA_022432975.1 Begonia masoniana | reverse complement strand
AAAAAAAAATAATAAAACAACAGACTGGCCGAAGCCATTCTGTTGTGTTCGAGCTCCCCGCGAACGAAGAATAGGGCAGAGAAGAGGAAGGGCGACGATCGACGGAGCGCGACGATCACCGGCGTTTTTTGGCGTTCTCCAGGCCAAGCGACGGCGACGAGCAGTTCCCGGCCAGTCTCCGCGCACAAACCGAACGGTGAGCCCTATTCTTGCTCTGTTTTCAGTTCGGTCATGGCCGAGAGTGATGAGCTTGTTTTGGCTCCGATCACCTGCCGTTTTTGGGTGGTTTTGGCTTGGGATTGCCGGACATTAGGCCGACTTTAGTCACCTGGCCGTGAGGAGCCCAATTTAGGCGAAATTCTGTAAGCCCGATTTGGGCATTTCGGGTTTTCTATGAGTAGCCTTTGAATTTTGGTTCGTTTATGTTAATTAGGTATGAGGGGGATTGATTGGTGAGGAAATGGATGGAAATTGATAAAAAACCGAGTTGGGGAAAATTTTCGGGTGAAGGGCAGTTTGGGTTTTTGGATATGTGACCTAGCTACGATCGTTTGTTTTAAAATTCTTTTTGGCAGGTTAAAATAGGTTATTAGAGGAGTACGTGGCCGCTGGAATCGTTCGATTCCGATATCCGATGTGAAAGTTATGCACATTTGAAGCTTCGGGTTGGTTTTTACCGAACCCAAATTAGTGACCCATTTAGTTAGGTTTTAGTTGGATTAGGCTAGAAATAGTATTTTGAGAGTAATTGGTGAATGTACGTTTGATTTTAATGAAGTTTGACTATTGGTCGTAGGGTGAGCCAGAGGTGGATAGGGAACCGAGCATCCTCAACGTGCTAGGACGCCAGGTAAGTATTGGGTGTTATCCTTTCGCCTTCGGGCCTACACCACAGGACGGTAGGGTTTATTTGTTATTGCTTTACTTCGTGTACGTTGAGTTATTGTTTTGCTTAGTGTTGTATTGCATTGTTTGGCCGTGTGGTGTTGTGTTGTCATGTTGGGTTGTGTCATGTTGTTGAGTGCGTTGTGTGTTGTGTTGCATTGTTTGGCGTTGTAGTCGGTGAAAGAGTAAGGCCCTTCGGGGCGGGCAACTAAGGCCCTTCTGGGCGGGCAACTAAGGCCCTTTGGAGCGGGCAACTAAGGCACTTCGGTGCGGGCAACTAAGGCACCTTTCGGTGCGGGCAACTAAGGCATCCTTTCGGGTGCGGGCAACTAGTATTGTTTGGTCGTGTTGTCGTGTTGTATTAAGTCGGGTTGTTGTGTTGCATTGTTGGTTGTGTTGTCGTGTTGTGTTAAGTCGGGTTGTTGTTTTGCATTGTTGGTTGTGTTGTCGTGTTGTGTTGAGTCGGGTTGTTGAGTTGCATTGTGATGCATTGTGTTGCATTGTGGTCTTGTTGTCGTGTTGGTAGTTGGTTAAAGAGTAAGGCACTTCGGTGCGGGCAATGAGTAAGGCACTTTGGTGCGGGCAATGTGTAAGGCACTTCGGTGCGGGCAATGTGTAAGTCACTTCGGTGCGGGCAATGTGTAAGGCACTTCGGTGCGGGCAATGAGTAAGGCATCCTTTCGAGTGCGGGCAACTAGCATTGTTTGGTCGTGTTGCTAGTGTTGTTTTGCGTTGTTGTGTTGAGTGGTGTTGTGTTGTTGTGTTAGGGTTGTGTGAGGATTGTGTGTGCCTTATGCTTGTTTATATTTGTTATTCCCTACTTGCTAAGCGTAAGCTTACGTGTGTGTGTGTGTGTTCCATGGTGTAGTTGACAACAGGAGTACAGGTTAGAGCTACAAGGAAAGCTAGGATTGGGATGCAGTCGTTGATGTACGCTGTATGCCGGTGCAGACAGTTGTCGGGGCGCCTCGACCATGGTCTTCGGAAAGACGAGGGTGGAACAGTATTTTTGGGGTCGTGTATAATTTACTTTTATTTCGATGGTTTGTAGAGTTGTCTTTTGGTTGATGTTTTGAGAGTTACGGTATAGCTATTGGTCGTTGATGTATATAGTCATAGTTAAAGGTGACGTGTCGCCCTATACTGTGGACTTTCTTCAGTTAGAGATGTTAGTATTTTAGTTTTCCTCTTTACTGCTATTTGGAGATTTCGTAGATTGGTTAGATGGTTAGGAATATTCTAGATTTGTTGGGACTATTTAGTTGCAGGTACCTAGCATTTTGGAGGCGCCATTTGCAGGCGTTACTTTGCCAAAATTTTCGGAAAGAACGTCGTGGTGCTTAATGGTTAGGAGTAAGGGAATTAGTGAGTCTAGGCAGCTAGGTATGACGTAAGAGAGTTTTGAGAGATTTAGTTTCAAATTCAGCTGTGTCAGTTTAGTTTTATGTTTTGGGGTTTAAGAAAATTATGTTTTAACGCGGGACTGGTTAGCAAAGTAGCTCACCGAGCCAGGGTGGGTTCGGGGGCGTTACAGCATTCATGCATACATGTTAGTATTGCACTCCTTACTAAGCATTAGGCTTATAGTTTAAACCTTATGATGTAGGTGAAGAACTACCAAGTGAGGATTCCAAATTCAGTGAGGATGTCTAAGACTGGTTGCTGGATGGTGCTCAGGGTGACAGATTTGTGGCTGGAAAGGCAATTATGACCCCTGGTTACTGCTCTTATGATGTTAGTAAGAATTATACATACTGAAATTAAGTAGGAAGGAATTTTCTTAACACGATAGATTTTGGGATTTGTCTGACTGGATTTCTAAATTTAAGAATGATAATGAGGAGATAGAATGATTTATGTTTTATTTAAGTCTTCCGCTACACGTATTCTGGATGAGTCTATGATTTATACTTGTGCAATCTTATTTTAGTCAAGTTGAAGTCTGTGAAAGTCAGGATGTCTCGTTTTGTAGATGTTGTCGTCGGTAGATGCTGATTATTATTATCGGCAGATGCTAGGAATTTCTTATTCACCGGTAGAGGTCTTCTATCGGATGATGCTTATATGTCACGTGAGATGCACATGTCAATCGGTAGATGCTGATTATCACTATCGGCAGATGCTAGGAATTTCTTATTCACCAGTAGAGGTCTTCTATCGGATGATGCTTTTATGTCACGTGTGATTCACATGTCAACCGGTAGATGTAGATGTTTTCGCTATCGGAAGAAGTGAGTATTAAGTCTTGTCGTTTTGTGATCGGATGATGTGGGTAATTATGCTTTGTCATTTAGTAATCGGTAGAGGTCTTCTACCGGGCGATGTCCATGAGTCACGTGAAACCCTCGTGTCCATCGGATGATGCCTTCTTCTGGGCGACATCTACTGAGTCACGTGGAGTGCACGTGACATTTGGGGAGTGTGTTCCTATCGGTAGATGACTGCAAATCCATGCAGCCCGCGAACGATGAAGTCGAGTGGTCTGAGGGCACTTTCCTTCTGCCCGAACACGTTATGGAACCGATGTCTGAGTCATGTCGATCAACTCTGTGACTGACTGTGCAGATGGTTTTATGAGGGAGCCGAGTTTTTGAAGGGTTCAGTTTTGTCAGATATGGCATTGTCCTTGAGTAATGTTAAAAAAATATATATAGAGAGTAAACTTAGTGTAAATGATTTACGAAAATTAGGAATCAGTCTCGGCCCTAATGGGGTTGTTACACTAATGATATGAAGCCTAAATGTCATGACCCAATGATAATAAAAAGAAAAGATTGAAACGAAAAGACATGGTTTTATGAACTGCATGAGCATTTATTATACATTACTTGTTGAATTAGATTAACTATATGATGTAGGTGACAGAAGTACAGGTGAGGACCATACGCACTGTCAAGACTGAGTAGGCGGTGGACGGAGCACCTCCATGGCAAGCGATTATTGTTGTTAGAGCAATTTTGAACCGTGGGGGAACTCCAAGTGTTTTGGTATAAGTTTTCATGATTTAAAATCTATATATAGAAGGATTTATGTTTTAAAAATGTTGTACTTGCTTGGAGTTTGATTACGATTTATAGAAAATGTTTTGATAATGGTTTTCCATTCGTATTTTTAGACTTCCGCTGTGTATTTTGGTTCGTTTTTAATGAGCTATGAAATGTTTTGAAAATTTGGGATTTTGGATGATGTTTATAGGTTATGTGAGGTTGGTTGAAGTTAATGTAGTTTTTATGAAGTGTTATTAGGTGTAAAATAAATTCTTCCAAACTTATTTTATAAATGTTTCCCACTTATTTTAAAAAGATTTAAAGGAGTTTAAAGTTCAAGTTCGCCTATTTTAAGTTTTGAAAAATTTTATGTGAAAGTTTAAATGTATGTCAAGTAATGTCACGACGTACGAGTAGCGACAGAATCCAAGTTTGCTTTTCGCACGAAGAGCCATAGTTATAGCCCTGCTCCATGAACTAAAATTATCTCCCTTAAGAAGAGGGGTGACTAGAACTGTAGAAGGGTTGTCAGAGTGATGAATGGAATATGGATTTATTTTGGGTATGGTCGAGGATGGGTCAGTATTGGATGATGTATTTTCAATGAACTTTTTGAAGGTTAAGAAAAAACACCATGAATATGGAAACTATTCCTTTGCCGAGGCAGAATATTGTGTTCTGCTGCTTTAACATCTGAACTACATTGGCTACGATATCTCTTTCATGATCTTGATGTGGATCACTCACATTCCATTCCTGTCCACTGTGACAATCAAGCTGCACTACACATTGCTTCTAATCTGGTTTTTCATGAACGCACTAAACACATTGAACTTGATTGCCACTTCGTCCGTGAAAAAATACAAGCCTATATCATTGCTCCATTTTTTTCTCTCTCACAACAAGTTAACGGATATTTTTACTAAACCACTTGGTGTTGAGGATTTTTTTCGAATACTTAGCAAGTTGGGTGTGCTTGATCTCTCAAACTCAGCTCCATGTTGACACAAGGGGGTGTTAGACATAGTCAATATTTCACCAAATGATCCTCTTTAGTTTCCTATTATTTTGCTCCTTTATTCTATTAATTATGTAACGCCCCCGAAATCACTCCGACTCGGTGCGCTACTTTGCTAACTCAAACCGCGTTTAAAACGACGTTTAAAATAATTTTTGGTAAATTTTTTACTAGGGTTTCGAGTTTTTCGAATCCTCAAAAAATGTTAGAAAACATGCTAAAAATACATTTAAAATATGCCGAAAAATATCGGGTTAAAATATTTTGGAAATAGGAAAAAATAAAAAATGGGAACCCGACGTTATTGTTTTAAAACCAAAATGAGCGGCATAACGCCTGAAACTTCCAAAACTCAAAACCTGAAAATACACAGTTATAAAACTATCTTTTATACAGACAAATCCCACAAAACAACCACATTAGTTTTACAAACTCCAGATAAGTAAAAACTATACAATACAGAAAACTGTTTTACCCACATCTCTTCGAAGATCATGGTCGAGACGCCCCGACAACTGCCCGCACCGACATAGAGCGTACATCAATGACTGCGTCCCAACCCTAGCCTTCCTCATAGCTCTAACCTGTACTCCTGCCAACACCTACACCACGGAACACAAAACGTAAGCCTAATGCTTAGTAAGTAGGGAATAATGCATACGAAAAACATAATGCAACACAACCCCTAACACATGAAGTTTCTACTCGCTCAGTTGCTCTTGTTTCGATCTCATTCCTTCTTTCTTTCATAGAACTCATCACACATGCTAACCTCGCACCTTAACGCGACTGGACAACTCCCACAGCGTCCATCGCAGGTGTGACGACCCGTCTTTCAACGCATGTTTGGGACCACCCATTCTCCGCGGATCCTGGGGCTGACCTGGGCCGGAGGTGGGTAAAGCTCCGCGGATCCTGGGGCTGACCTGGGCCGGAGGGTTCTCCCGTTGAAGCAGGGGCCGTTACGAACCCACATCGCTTGGGGAAGTACATGGAAATGAAACATATGTAAGAGATCCCTCCCAACATAGCAAGACGCGTTTTGGAGCACAATTGGCAACGGATCCCATAAGAACTCCGAAGTTAAGCGTGCTTCGGCGAGAGTAGTACCAGGTTGGGTGACCGACTGGGAAGTCCTCGCCAAACAAAGCCGTGAGGGGACGATATTGGGCTGCGGCCCGATCCCCGGAGCGGACAATATCTTGCTGGGATGAGGGGTCGTTACAGCAGGTGCCACCCTAACGCGACTGGGCAACTCCCCTGGAGTCCCTCGCAGGTGCCACTCTAACGCGATTGGGCGACTACACTATAGTCCCTCGCAAGTACCACCTTAACGCAACTTGGCAACTCCACTAGAGTTCCTTGCAGGTGCTACCCTAACGCGACTGGGCAACTCTGACTCTACTAGTCCCTCGCAGGTACCACCCTAACGCGACTTGGCAACTCCACTAGAGTTTCTCACAGGTGCTACCCTAACGCGACTGGGCGACTCCAACACAACCACATTACGTTTCATCTCACACCACCCCTTACATTTCAATCTCCCCATTCAAAACCATGCTCAAAACTCGTTCGTTTCGTAGTTTAAAAACAATGATGCATGTCCAGGCAATACTCAAACACCAAATGAATTAAACAACCTAACAAAGCAAACAACAATTCCCTACCATTCCAATGTGTAGGCCCGAAGGCAAAACACAGACATCCTTTACTTACCTGAACTCCTGCACGTTTTAGCTCACTCCGAGTACACAATTCACTTGTTCGTCCACCTAGCACATTAATAGGTAAATTCACTTAAAATCACCAAAACATAACCTAAGAAATGTTTACTAAAATTCTAAGAAATTCTTAAACCTAAAACTAACCAAAACTACACCACAATTTAGACAAACCTCACCCTAAGCCCTAAAACCGATTTTTACTACAAAGTTTAACGTCCAACTTCAAACGGCCATAACTTTCTCGTTTTTCAACGGATTTTGACATGCCACCCCAATCCATAAACCTCAACACGTCTACTTTCCATTGAAACACTCAATTTCACCAAGCAAACAATTTGGCCAAACCGAAACACCCAAAACAGATTCGGCTACTTAACATAACAATCCAGTTTTTTTTTTTTTTTCAAATTCCACTAAATCTTCAATCTATCCACTTTAACACTCTAAACCAACCTATCTAAGAATTAAACCATCAAATTATCAAGAAAACCTAGCAAGAGAAAGAAAAATTCAGAATTCTATTTTAGGGTTTTTCAAACTCTTCCAAAAATCAACTAAATTCACTAAAAACACCCAAAAACATCACTAATGTGCATAAATTACAAAACCCCCACTTAACTCACCTCAAATCTTGCTACAACTTGGAGAAATGGTGGAGAGGGAGATCATCCATGGCTGCCACGAAAATTGAAGAAGGAGAAGACAAAATGTTAGTTTTTCACCCTTTTACTTTACCCTTTTTAAAATCTAACTTCCACCTTTTACCAAATAACCACCAACTCTAATAATTTCCAAAACTTCCCCCCCTTTTTACTTTACATAACTCCAACGTGGAAGAATCTCCTCCTTCCCTCTTCCTTTGGTCAAATTTACTTTATTTAATTATTGATTTATTTATTCCTTTTGTTTCTAATTCAAACAATAATTCCCTTAACCATTCCAAACTCTAACATTTCACATTTCACTTCTATCTCCTCATTCTAATTCACATAATTAAATACTTTCAAGTTTCATTACTAAACTCCCAAAAACCTAATTAAACCTAAGGCAACCCTTGTTGAAGAATTTTCCTGGGTGTTACAAATTAGTTTTGTAACACCCGACATTCTCAGCCAGATGATTTTCTTAACCTTTATGATTTTAAATTTTCATGTCAAGACATATTCGTTACAAGTGTGTGAAACTAGGTTTGGTGGCGGGGTTGTAATTAAGGGGGATTTTATTTGGTATAAAAAGAAAATGAAAAACCTTAAACCTCACTAAAATCCCACTGTAGCCGACATTCCCCTTTCAGCGATTTTCTCTCCCGAGCTCTCGCTCTCTGTCTGCCAGTTATCCTTCCTTCGACGACCAGTTCCCTCGCCATTTCTCAGATACTCTACGCTCGAGGTATGGTTTAGACAATGTAGTTATTAGTTAGTTGTTAAGCTCCGTTTCTTTTTTCAGCTTGGTGTGGGGGTTTGGTTTCTCCAATGGCCGGGTAGCTTTAGTAACATTCGTATTCTGGATTTAGCTATGTCATTTCCGAATCAATTCTAGACTTTTATCAATCGTTAGTTGAACCTAGCTATCGCGGTCTTAGGATTTCAGACTACACACAGAGAATCGGACTAAGGGATTCGGGAATGACTTTAACTACAGATTCTAGGATGACATTTAGTTAGGACTTTCTAGCTTTGATTTCATAATATTTGGGATCTATATTAACTTTGAAATGTGAAATGATATCAGGTGAAGAAGTTTGAGGTGTAGTGCACGAACTTGCTAAGGAAGCCAGGTAAGTGAATGTATTAAGACTTCCGGCCAATAGGGCCCTACATCATAAGAGTATTAAGTTAGTTTTTGTTGTCTGATGTTTGTTCTGTATTAGTAAGATTTCCTGTACTTGGACGATTTATAGATGTTGAGAGTTATGTTATGTAATGTTCTGATAGAATCTATGAAGTCAACTGTCTAGCATGATTTTTCCATAGACTGATGATTTAAGAATATTCATGTCATGCATCATGATTTACTCCTCAAGCATATGAAAATGATTTATGAGCATGTTTTTCCCATGAACAAGACATGCGAATGAATATGATCCTTATGTAACCGGACTAAGTGTGGGTTGGGGGCGGTTTGACGTATGTCACTGTCCAAAGAGAAGGACCATGAATACGGCCCGAAAGGGACTATGTACACTTGCACCGTCATCCCCCCTTTACGGCACAAATCCTCCCTTAATCCATATGATGAAAGTGATGAACAAGAACACGAATAAGAACAAGAAAAGAGCATGAAACAAATATGATTATGATTTCCCTTACAACTTTGCATTCACGTATACATGTTAGTGTTGCATTCCTTACTAAGCATTAGGCTTATAGTTTAAACCTTATGATGTAGGTGACGAGATTTCAGGTGAGGATTCCAAAGTTAATGAAGAAGTCTAAGTCTGGTTGCTGGAAGGTGATCGAGGTGCAATTCTGTGGCTGGATGGCGATTGAGACCCCCTGGTTAATGTTCTATGATTACATTATGGATAAGAATATGGTAGTCTAAGTAGGATAAGATTACTTTAAAACATTGAGCTTTTGAGATTGTCTGGTTGAATTACTGAGTTTGAGAATGTCTATAAGGATATAGAACGTGTTATCTAACTAAGTCTTCCGCTATAAGAATTTTGGATGAGTTTCCGTCTTTTATCTATAAGAGTGATGAGTCTGTGTATATTTGCATTCCCCGATAGATGTTCTCTATCGGAATATGTTAAGAGTTTGCATCCACCGGCAGACGTAGTGTATTTAGGTTACCGGATGTAATACCCGGTTCTATCAAACCGTTTCTCTATTCCTTTTAAACTGATGGCACAATTTATATGGCACAATTTATATGGCAATATTAAATGTAGGGTTAGTGGATGACTAGGCAAGGGCATAAGGGTAATTAGAAATTCAAAGGTGAATAACGTATTTAAGGAAACTATTAATGAAGTAGCCGCCACTGTTTACTTCATTCCCTCTCCATTTTCAGCTCCTCAGCTTAGCAGAGCGCGATAGGAGACCCCCTTCGACTTCCTCCTGTGATTTCCTCGGAACTTGGTGAGTTTTGCTTCTATTTCTTGTTACATTGTATCTATTATTGGTAGGAGGGATGATAAATGAGGTTTTGAGAAGGCGGTATGCGAGTGGTGGTTTCGGTTTAAGTTGAAATCGGGAATGCACAATGACTAGAGTTCCCAAAACAGTTTCCCTTAGATTTCTAGTGGTTTAGAATGAAGATTAGAGGGAATATAATGTATGCTCTGTCTATGGTTTTAGGTTTGAGTAATACCCGAAGTAGCTTGCAACCAAGTTTTTCCAGGAGACCAGGTAAGTAAAGTTTGCTTGTGCCTTCGGGCCTACATCACAAAACATTAGGGTTTGTATGCTGGAATGTGTTGATATGTCATGCATCATATTTTTTTAAAAGTATACGAAAATGAATTTGAACGCATGTTGGCATGGTGAGGATAGAACATATTGAAACAGCTGTGTGAATCAGTTTCGCTGTTAAGGGAAGTAATCCGCCCCTTAATGAGACAGTGGATATTTATACTTTGGGAGAGTTGATCCAACTTCCAATTTCACAGGGGGATCTGAACATGTGAATCAGATTTGCTGTTAAGGGAATTTATCTGCCCCTTAATGAGCCAGTAGATGTATATACTTTGGGAGAGTTGATCCAGCTCCCAATTTCACAGGGGGATCTGAACAGAAACGAAACTTGAACAACTGAGTTGAGAAAGTAGAAATTGCATGATTAGGAATTTATATATATTTCAGTGTTTCATTTCATTACAGCTTTACTTACTTAGCATTAGGCTAATAGATGAGTTTTGTGATGTAGGTGTTGAGGATACTGCAGGTGAATTTCCTGATTGCACAGATGATTAGATGTGGTTGGAGGAGTACATTCCTGCCTCGGCCTGGTATACTGATGAGGCGGATTAACTGTTGTCTGATGTTGTGAAAGTTTAGTTGACAGTATTTCAATTTAAGTATGTTGAATTTTCATTACAGAAGTGATTTCAATGTTTTGAATACAATTTCGAGATTTTCCTGTTAATAGTATTCTGTTGGGATTTAATGTTGGCACTCACTGGAATTTTAGTAATGTGATGGCTTGAAATGTTTTGAATGGTTTTAGTGAAGTGAGTAAATTCTTTTCTATAGGTTGAGTTGTTGTTTTGTTGTCTATCGGAAGATGTCTTCAGTGGAAGCCATCGGATGATATAGAATGAAATTTGTCGTTTAGTGACCGGTGGATATCGTGTGTTAATCCACCGGAAGATGTAGGAAATGTTTTGTCGTTTAGTGACCGGTGGATGTCGTGTGTTAATCCACCGGAAGATGTAAGAAGTGTTTTGTCGTCTAGCCACCGGTGGATGCTGTATAGCGTCGATCATCCGGCTGACGTCACCGGAAGGTGTAGAGCGTATTTTGTCGTTTTGTCACCGGATGATGTCTTCTATTTTCTGCTTCAGCCCCTTTTGTTGACTTTGTCCAGCGGGCGATGCGTTTGACTTTTGAATCCTATAAAGTGTTCTGCGATTTAATCCTTTATTCCTTTTGCCGATTATTCCCAAAAATTCTAACTGAGTATTCAAGCCTTGTACAATAGTTTTGTTTAACTCCATTTTACTTAAATGATTTCCGCTGCAAGTTTCGAATATTATTGTTTTGAAGATTCCGCTTATGTCAAGTTTTTCAAAAAAAAAAAATAAATAAATACGGTTGAAATTTTCGTCATGTACGGGTATGGTGTGACGAACCGGATTCAGATAACTCGGGGCGTTACAGTGTGGTATCAGAGACATTCAGTTAAACCGTTCAAAAGATCACTCATCAGTGCCAATCGTTGCATGGAAGTACTCTAAAAACTGTAAGTGTTTATGTTAAGTACAGTTATTAGATATTATAAAAATAGTTGACCCTGTACAAGAATATAGCAAAAATGTCCAGACGACCGGGAAGGCCAAGAGTGCAGAGAGAGACACCAACTCCGGGAAGCACAGAAGATTCTAGTGTAATCGGACAGTTGACAGATCTAGTGCGACAGCAGGCAGAATTAATGCGCCAGCAATCCGATCAGCTAGGAGTACTGCTGAACCGAGAGGTACAAGGAAGTGCCAACTCGGGTTCTAGCAATGAGCATTCCGGGAATAGATTCCGGAGACTAAGACCACCCACGTTTGATGGTCAGTCATCTGATTCTGCTGTGGCTGAAAGGTGGCTTAGAATGATTGAAAGCATGTTTAGGTGTGCCAACATTGGAGAAGGAGAAAAAGTCACGTTGGCAAACTTTCATTTGGCTGGTGAAGCTCAACTCTGGTGGGAAACAATTGAGACCACCACAAATGTTTTGACGATGCCTTGGTCACAATTCAAGGACATTTTCTATGGGAAGTATTTTAACAGTACTGTCCAGACCGCGAAGAAGTTGGAGTTCCTGAACTTGAAGCAGACAGGGTCTGTGGCCGAGTATAGTAGACAGTTCGAGTCCCTGTCTAGGTTTGCTGGGCATTTTGATCACAAGGACGAGGATAAGGTGTTCAAATTTATGCATGGACTGAAGCCAGAAATTTACCGAGGGGTTAAATTCTGTGGAATCAAGGGCTTGACCTTCAGTGAGGTTGTGTCCACTGCCCTTGAAGTGGGAGAAGCTGAAGGAAAGTGTGCTAGATCAAAGGAGGTCCCACAAAGGTTTAACCAATCACACCAACAGAGAGGAACGAAGAGGCCAAGTGAAGGCCAAAATAGCCAAGGAGTAGGGGGAAAGGTACAGAATGTCAGGAAATTTCCCCAGTGTCCCAAATGTTTGAAGAACCATCCGGGGGAATGCAGACTGGGCCTTGGAAAGTGTTTCAACTGTGAGGAGGTTGGACACACGTTCAAGGAGTGCTCGAAGCCTAGAATCACCAGATGCTACAATTGTAACAAGGTCGGCCACATTAGCAGAGATTGTTCGGTTCCTAAGAGTGGCCCTACTATGATCAAGCCAAGAATATTCTCCATGACGGAGTTGGGTGAGGAACAGCCTGCTGTGGTGTCAGGTACTATATTGATCAACTCTGTGCCTGCTTTTACTTTAATAGATTCTGGTGCCACACATTCATTTATAGCATCTTCTTTTGCTGCTAAGTTAGACGTACAGTTTACCCCTTCCATGCATGTGTTTAATGTTGCATTGCCTTCTGGTGAACGTATGCAGTCTAACCAAGTGATGCTTGGCAGTGAAGTGTTAGTAGGGAATGTAAGTTTACCTGCTAACCTTATAATTATGGATATATTAGGATTTGATGTAATCCTAGGAATGGACTGGCTGTTTAAGCATCATGCCACAATAGATTGTAGGACTGGAATAGTTAGCTTCCAACCCCCTGGTAGTTTGAAACACACATTTCAAGCCTCAAAGAAAGGTAAGGAAATGTCTGTGATGACCTCTATTAACACAAGACCCTCCCCTTGCAGAGATTATTTGTGCTTTTTGGCCAGTGCTTTAGACACAAACAGTAGGAAAATCGGGCCCCAAAAATGTTTTAGTTGTCCAAGATTTTCCAGAAGTATTTCTAGATGACCTTCCTGGTTTGCCACCAGATAGGGAAATTGAATTTGTGGTAGATGTTTACCCCGGCGCTGAGCCAGTATCTAAGAATCCATATAGACTAGCACCCACAGAACTTAAAGAGTTGAAGAAACAGTTAGAGGATTTGTTGGAGAAGGGGTTCATACGCCCTAGCTTTTCACCATGGGGTGCACCTGTCCTTTTTGTCAAAAAGAAGGATGGATCAATGCGTATGTGCATAGACTATAGAGAATTGAATAAGTTAACTGTCAAAAACAAATACCCTTTGCCGAGAATTGATGACTTGTTTGACCAGCTTAGGGGTGCAAGAGTTTTCTCCAAGATTGACCTTAGGTCCGGTTATTACCAGTTGAAGGTTTAATCTGAAGATATCCCAAAGACTGCCTTTCGCACAAGATACGGACATTATGAGTTTTTGGTTATGTCTTTTGGTTTGACAAATGCACCAGCAGCCTTCATGGATCTCATGAATAGGGTGTTTCACGAGTATTTGGACAAGTTTGTCATAGTATTCATAGATGACATTCTGATCTATTCTAGAACTAAGGATGAGCATGCAAGGCATTTGAGTTTGGTGTTAGGAGTACTTAAACAACACCAACTTTATGCTAAGTTTTCCAAGTGTGAGTTTTGGTTGGACAGAGTTCACTTTCTTGGTCATGTGATCTCTGGTGATGGGATATCTGTCGATCCAGCCAAGGTTCAAGCAGTTAAGGAGTGGCCCCAACCGAAGAATGCTACAGATATTCGAAGTTTCCTCGGGTTAGCAGGATATTACAGAAAATTTATTGAAGGATTCTCAAAGATTGCAACACCCCTCACTCGGTTAACTAGGAAAAATATCAAGTATGCTTGGACAGAGGAGTGTGAGTCCAGTTTCCAGACCTTGAAAAAGAAACTGACCAATGCCCCTATATTGACCCTACCCGATGAGAGTGGAAAGTTTAGCATTTACTGTGATGCTTCCAAGATTGGTCTTGGATGTGTGTTAATGCAAGATGGAAAGGTTATAGCTTATGCTTTTAGGCAGTTAAAAGTACACGAAAAGAATTACCCTACACATGACTTAGAATTAGCTGTTGTGATTTTTGCATTAAAGATTTGGAGGCACTACCTGTATGGACAAACCTTTGAGATATTTTTGGTTCATAAAAGTCTGAAATACATTTTCACGCAAAAGGAACTGAATATGAGGCAACGTAGGTGGTTAGAGTTCGTTAAAGATTATGATTTTGAGATTAAGTACCACCCTGGCAAGGCGAATGTAGTGGCTGATGCTTTGAGTAGAGTGACTCCTTCAGTCTCTGCATTGATTCTAGAAATACCAATAGCTTTAGAGACAGAATTCCAAAGATTTTACCTGGAAGTTGTGTCTAGTGTGTCAGCCATGCTTTCGGCCATATCTTTGAGGCCAACTATTTTGGAGAAAATAAAGGAAGTTCAAATGAATGACGCTGAATGTAATAAGTATAAGTTGTGCATAGATTCTACTGATAAGTCGGATTTCAACTGCTCAGCTGATGGAATTCTGAAGTTTCGAAGTAGATGGTTTGTTCCAGCAGATACTGAACTTAGAAGGGAAATCCTATCTGAGGCACATTCCTCCAGACTTTCCGTTCAGCCTGGAGGTACGAAAATGTACAGAGATCTCAAGCAACATTATTGGTGGCCAGGTATGAAGAGAAGTGTGGCGGAGTATGTGGAGTCATGTCTGGTCTGCCAGCAAGTCAAAGCTGAACACCAGAGGCCTGCTGGAACATTGCAACCCTTACCAGTTCCCAAATGGAAATGGGAACAAATAACTATGGATATTGTTATAGGGTTACCTAGAACAGTAAAAGCTCACGATGCAATTTGGGTAGTAGTTGATCGTTTAACCAAATCAGCTCACTTTCTGCCAATGAAGATAACATACTCGATGGATCAATTGGCTGAGTTGTATCTGCACGAAGTTGTTAGACTGCATGGTGTTCCAAGCACCATAGTTTCAGACCGAGACTCCAGATTTACATTTAAGTTTTGGAAAAGTTTGCTCAAGGCTATGGGGACACAGCTTAGTTTTAGCACAGCCTTTCATCCTCAAACAGATGGACAATCTGAGAGAACTATCCAAACGTTGGAGGATATACTTCGGGCTTGTGTGCTGGAATTTCAAGGTTCTTGGAGTAAGTATTTACCATTGGTTGAGTTCTCTTATAATAACAGTTTTCAGGCAACAATAGGCATGACACCATACGAGGCATTGTATGGACGGAAGTGCAGATCTCCATTGTATTAGGATGAAGTTGAAGAAGCACAGTTGATTGGTCCTGACATTGTGCAACAGACAGTGGGGAAGATTGCTCTCATCCGACAAAGAATCTTAACAGCTCAAAGCCGGCAGAAAAGCTATGCAGACAAAAGACGAAGAGAATTAGAATTTGATGTTGGTAATGAAGTTTTCCTTAAGGTGTCACCTTTTAAAGGAGTTGTGAGGTTTGAGAAAAGAGGCAAGTAAAACCCCAGATATATTGGACCTTTCCAAATCGTGAAGAGAATTGGGAAGGCAGCATATCAACTTCAATTACCAGCCTCTTTGGAGGGAATTCATAATGTGTTTCACATTTCCATGCTAAAGAAATGTGTTAGAGATCCTTCGCAGATTATAGAACAGCAGAACATTGAAGTCCTTCCTACTCTTACTTATGAGGAGAAGCCAGTAAGGATCTTAGATTATGCAGTAAAGGTATTGCGCAACAAGGAGGTTCCACTGGTAAAAGTCTTATGGCACAATCAGAACATAGAGGAGACAACTTGGGAGCGCCAGCAAGACATGATGGACAAACATCCAAAATTATTCAGGTACTGAATTTTGATGACAAAATTCTTTTAAGGAGGGTAGATTGTAATACCCGGTTCTATCAAACCGTTTCTCTATTCCTTTTAAACTGATGGCACAATTTATATGGCACAATTTATATGGCAATATTAAATGTAGGGTTAGTGGATGACTAGGCAAGGGCATAAGGGTAATTAGAAATTCAAAGATGGATAACGTATTTAAGGAAACTATTAATGAAGTAGCCGCCACTGTTTACTTCATTCCCTCTCCATTTTCAGCTCCTTAGCTTAGCAGAGCGCGATAGGAGACCCCCTTCGACTTCCTCCTGCGATTTCCTCCGAACTTGGTGAGTTTTGCTTCTATTTCTTATTACATTGTATCTATTGTTGGTAGGAGGGATGATAAATGAGGTTTTGAGAAGGCGGTATGCGAGTGGTGGTTTCGGTTTAAGTTGAAATCGGGAATGCACAATGACTAGAGTTCCCAAAACAGTTTCCCTTAGATTTCTAGTGGTTTAGAATGAAGATTAGAGGGAATATAATGTATGCTATGTCTATGGTTTTAGGTTTGAGTAATACCCGAAGTAGCTTGCAACCAAGTTTTTCCAGGAGACCAGGTAAGTAAAGTTTGCTTGTGCCTTCGGGCCTACATCACAAAACATTAGGGTTTGTATGCTGGAATTTGTTGATATGTAATGCATCATATTTTTTTAAAAGTATACGAAAATGAATTTGAACGCATGTTGGCATGGTGAGGATTGAACATATTGAAACATCTGTGTGAATCAGTTTCACTGGTAAGGGAAGTAATCCGCCCCTTAATGAGACAGTGGATATTTATACTTTGGGAGAGTTGATCCAACTTCCAATTTCACAGGGGGATCTGAACATGTGAATCAGATTTGCTGTTAAGGGAATTTATCCGCCCCTTAATGAGCCAGTGGATGTATATACTTTGGGAGAGTTGATCCAGCTCCCAATTTCACAGGGGGGATCTGAACAGAAACGAAACATGAACAACTGAGTTGAGAAAGTAGAAATTGCATGATTAGGAATTTATATATATTTCAGTGTTTCATTTCATTACAGCTTTACTTACTTAGCATTAGGCTAATAGATGAGTTTTGTGAGGTAGGTGTTGAGGATACTGCAGGTGAATTTCCTGATTGCACAGATGATTAGATGTGGTTGGAGGAGTACATTCCTGCCTCGGCCTGGTATACTGATGAGGCGGATTAACTGTTGTCTGATGGTGTGAAAGTTTAGTTGACAGTATTTTAATTTAAGTATGTTGAATTTTCATTACAAAAGTGATTTCAATGTTTTGAATACAATTTCGAGATTTTCCTGTTAATAGTATTCTGTTGGGATTTAATGTTGGCACTCACTGGAATTTTAGTAATGTGATGGTTTGAAATGTTTTGAATGGTTTTAGTGAAGTGAGTAAATTCTTTTCTATAGGTTGAGTTGTTGTTCTGTTGTCTATCGGAAGATTTCTTCAGTAGAAGCCATCGGATGATATAGAACGAAATTTGTCGTTTAGTGACCGGTGGATATCGTGTGTTAATCCTCCGGAAGATGTAGGAAATGTTTTGTCGTTTAGTGACCGGTGGATGTCGTGTGTTAATCCACCGGAAGATGCAGGAAATGTTTTGTCGTTTAGTGATCGGTGGATGTCGTGTGTTAATCCACCGAAAGATGTAAGAAGTGTTTTGTCATCTAGCCACCCGTGGATGCTGTATAGCGTCGATCATCCGGCTGACGTCACCGGAAGGTGTAGAGCGTATTTTGTCGTTTTGTCACCGGATGACGTCTTCTATTTTCTGCTTCAGCCCCTTTTGTTGACTTTGTCCAACGGGCGATGCGTTTGACTTTTGAAACCTATAAAGTGTTCTGCGATTTAATCCTTTATTCCTTTTGCCAATTATTCCCAAAAATTCAAACTGAGTATTCAAGCCTTTTACAATAGTTTTGTTTAACTCCATTTTACTTAAATGATTTCCGCTGCAAGTTTCGAATATTATTGTTTTGAAGATTCCGCTTATGTCAAGTTTTTCAAAAAAAAAATAAATAAATAAATACGGTGGAAATTTTTGTCATGTACGGGTATGGTGTGACGAACCGGGTTCAGATAACTCGGGGCGTTACACCGGATGATGTAAATGTCATTTTGTCATCTACTGACAGTCAGTTGAAGTGTATTTAAGTTACCGGATGATGTAAATGTTATTTCGTCGTCCAGTGACCGGTAGATGTAGTGTGTAAGCTATCAGATGATGTAAATGTTTTTTTGCCGTCTAGTGACCGGGCGATGTAGAGTATTTCAAATACCGGATGTTGCAAGTATAACTTTGTCTTCTAGCCACCGGGTGATGTAGAGTATTTAAATTACCGGATGATGTGAGTAATTTCTTGTCGTTTAGTGCTCGAGTAATGTTTTAACTGATCACGTGAGGCGCACCTGACCACCGGTCGATGTAGCTTAAATTTATGGACATCTAGCGATGGATGTTCGAGACCGGGCGATGCCCTTTTTGGACACGTGTAAGATCCGTGACCACCTGTAGATGTCTTCTTCTGGATGGGGAGAGATATGTCATGTGGTGGGCACGTGATCGTCGGTTGATGTGAGTTACTTTTCCATCGGTAGATGCAGTTCAAGAGATTTTTTTAAAAAAAAATAATAACATGAATAATGAACAAGGTGTAGAAAGTAAGACAAAAATGATTAAGAGGTTAAATTATGAATTACGTGGCGACTCCAACCGGGGTTGTTACAAGTTTCTTACTCTTCAGTTGTTTAGTTTCCTAGCTTTATGTCCAAGCTGGTTACATATGTTGTGCTCTATTTATTTTAATACATAAAATACACTTTTCTCTTCCATTTGAGTTTCCAGTTTCACAGAAATGAACTACTAGAGGAGAAACAAAAGTAGAGGAAATAACATCAGAGAGAATGAATTGCAAAGGGAAAGAAGATTCATCAAAAGTGACAGTGCGTGAGATGTACACATGACCAGACATGAGGTCAAGACAAAGATACCCTTTTTGGTTCATATTGAAGTTTATGAAAATATTATCGTGGTTGACGATTATCAGAATCTCGATATGAGAATGTTAAATAAACCACTGATGCAATGGAATAAACATAATTATATGTAGTTGGACGACAATAATAGTTAAATTCAACCGTACAAGCGAGATAATTTCTAGCTTGAATGTGTAACAACTCTATTAAAAGGATAATGGTGTGGATATTTTTTATTGAATTTAAATAAATAAATAGTCCTATCAAAGTAATGAGTACTTTCTAAAAATTTTGTCCCCAAAGTTAATCTTCCTTGAGAATTTAAATGAATACAAAAAAAAAAATTGAGGGTAGATTTTAAACTAAAAAAAATATAAAGATCATTGCATTTTAAAAAATAGATAAAATCATTTTAACCCTCGAAGTATGAGTTTAATTTAAAAAAATCGTCAAAGTATGTTTATGCTAAAACAAAACCTTGAACTATAAAAAACTAACAAAAAAGTCCCTGTCAGGGGTTACCCTCCGTTCTCGGGGGGGGGGGGGGGGGGGTGTTTCACCTTTCATTCACCTTCGATTCACCCTCAGTGATTCCTAAATTAGTATAAAAAAATATCAAAAGATATTCAATTTACTTGAAATTTTTATCACATATTCACCGCATAATGAAAAAATATATTGGAAAGTTTCGTGATTTTCTAAAACTTGTATGATTTATCGTAATTTTAATTATTTATGTGACGACCCCAGACCCGACCGGACATTTAAAACTTGACATATTATTTTTTTGAACTTTTAAAATTTTACACAGAGTGTAAACCTTCTCTGAAATTGAAGACTGGAAGACATTAAAAGGCATGATAAATCTGATGACATTTAAAATCGGACTACATAAATAAATGAAAAACAGGAAGACAGGAACATTTAAAATTTGGACGAATCAGCTACTCTGGAAGAGAGCAAGAAGACAGGGAGACATGAAAACGAGAAGATAGAAGTGGACGACGTAGTCGCGGTCGAAAACTAACTTAGGTGCCAGTGTTGAGACAATGAAACAAGGCTTCGGTCTACAAGACACAGCACTTGAAGAGCTATGACCCAAAACAAAATCGGTCGAAGTGCAGAAGAGTAGTAAGACTGAGTTTCGGTCGAAGTGACCTCGGTGATGACATCGGTCGAAGTGACCTCGGTGACGAAATCGATCGAAGTGCAAAAGAGTAGTAAGATTGAGTTTCGGTCGAAGTGACCTCGGTGATGAAATCAGTCGAAGTGACCTCGGTGACGAAATTGGTCGAAGTGACCTCGGTGATGAAATCGGTCGAAGTGACCTCTGCCTTAAACATTAAAATGGTAAGACATAAAATGGAAGACACAAAACAGATAACAGGTTTGGACGACAAATTTTGGACGACAGAACTGATTGGCAGGTTTGGACGATAAGTTCGAACGACAACTTTGGACAATTAACACTTAGCCTTAGTCGACAGACTAAGTCTCTGGAATTAATTTCTACACCATTCGGTCGACAAATTCGACCGAACGGAACAGAGGGACTAAACATTCCCTCAACATCTGAAGTATCCCAACCAAAAGAAACCCAATTAAAGCATAGTTTTAAAACATGCTTGAAAACATGACAGAAGTTCAAAAATCTGACTGCATTGATAGCTCTAAAACTCAAGACAATCCATTCGTAACCTAAAAGAAAAGACTCAAAGCAGTTCCAAAATATTTCAAAATATATATATACAACTGTCAAAACAGAGGTTTTAAAACTTCAACCCCAAAACCTATACATTACTAAAATTCCAACAGAATCCCAACAGAGACTATACAAACATGACATTCATTTTAAAAAAACTTCACCCTCGGGTCAGAAATATGTCTGGCTGCCGCAACTACCCCCGAAAGCTCACGCCACCAACCACCTATTCGTCGGCCTGAGGAAAAAAGGCCTCATCTGGAGGATCTATACCTACAACAGGGAGTTCAACTATGAGCCTAGAGCTCAGTAAGAACATACCATGCAGTGATGCATATGCTATGCATGAACTTTTGAAATACGTGAACATTACTTTACATTACGTTCAAATGCACAGGAGATATAAGTGGGGCTTATAGAGAAACTGGCGCAACAGAGGTGCACTATCAGGCACATAACAGGGGTGCACTTTCAGGCACATTACATGGATACATTACAGGAATACATAACAGGATGCTAGTCCTCATCCCACACTTAACCATACATTACATTATAGGTTTTATCTTTCTTAACTTCAAACCTCGTGCATAAAACATTTACATGACTTTCAGGAAAAAAAAACGTGTATGCATGAACATTTACGGTGCTTAAACATAACTTAAACAGGCTACAGGATAACAAGCAAAACAGAAAGAAAACTCATTCAACTTAGAACTTAACCTACCACCTAACTACTTGACAACCAAAAACCTAGTATCTCAGTGCTGTAGGGCCTTAAGGGCAAACTTATATGCATGAACTTATCTGATGTCTATAAGATTGAAAATCTTGCACGTAAGTCCTCGGCGATTCACGAACCTATATCGTGTATAATCGGGCCGTTAACCCTAAACTTCATTAAAACTAAAGAATAACTAACCTACACTTGTTGACTAATGACAAAGGGTTACCTTTACTGGAGAAAACAGGAAAAAGACAGAGTTTAGAACCGTCGTTGGTCGTCTGGAAGAGAGAAAGCAGAGAGGTGTTTCACGTAGGAGTTAAGAGAAGAGAGGAAGAGAGGAAGAGAGAAGGCATGGCTTCTCCCACAAGTTTGCCAAGTGCCAATCATCCATTGGCTTCCTCCCACCAACCTTAATTGGCTTCCTAATTTGCCTCTCATTGTTTTCCAACTAAATTGTTATTTAGTTCATCGATTCGATTTTCTCTGAAACCTATTTTTCCATAAAGCATCACAACAACTCTAGTAAAATACGCATTTTATTAATGGCAAATTAATCCCGTTTAATAATTCATGGAACATTTACATGGCCAAAATGTCGGGTGTTACATTCCACTCACCTTAACAAAAATTTTGTCCCCAAAATTTGCTTAAGCGAATAGCTCCGGATATTGGGCTCTAACATCCCATTGTCTTTCCCAGGTGACTTCCTCCACGTTATGATTGTGCCATAATACCTTCATCAATGGGATCAATCTGTTGCACAACACCTTGAGTGAGGAGTCCAAAATCTTTATGGGCCTTTCTTCATACGTCAACGTTGGCATGATATCTATGTACACCGGTTCCACGATCTAAGTTGGATCTCGCACACATTTTCTAATCATCGAAACATGAAAAACATTGTGAACTCCATCCATTGACACTGGCAACTGTAGTTTGTATGTAATACCCAGTTCTATCAAACCGTTTCTCTATTCCTTTTAAACTAATGGCACAATTTATATGGCAATATTAAATGTAGGGTTAGTGGATGACTAGGCAAGGGCATAAGGGTAATTAGAAATTCAAAGGTGGATAACGTATTTAAGGAAACTATTAATGAAGTAGTCCGCCACTGTTTACTTCATTCCCTCTCCATTTTCAGCTCTTCAGCCTAGCAGAGCGCGATAGGAGAACCCCTTCGACTTCCTCCAGCGATTTCCTCCGAACTTGGTGAGTTTTGCTTTTATTTCTTGTTACATTGTATTTATTGTTGGTAGGAGGGATGATAAATGAGGTTTTGAGAAGGCGGTAAGCGAGTGGTGGTTTCGGTTTAAGTTGAAATCGAGAATGCACAATGACTAGAGTTCCCAAAACAGTTTCCCTTAGATTTCTAGTGGTTTAGAATGAAGATTAGAGGGAATATAATGTATGCTCTATCTATGGTTTTGGGTTTGAGTAGGACCCGAAGTAGCTTGCAACCAAGTTTTTCCAGGAGACCAAGTAAGTAAAGTTTGCTTGTGCCTTCGGGCGTACATCACAAAACATTAGGGTTTGTATGCTGGAATGTGTTGGTATGTCATGCATCATATTTTTTTAAAAAGTATACGAAAATGAATTTGAATGCATGTTGGCATAGTGAGGATTGAACATATTGAAACAGTTGTGTGAATAAGTTTCACTGTTAAGGGAAGTAATCCGCCCCTTAATGAGACAGTGGATATTTATACTTTGGGAAAGTTGATCCAACTTCCAATTTCACAGGGGGATCTGATCATGTGAATCAGATTTGCTGTTAAGGGAATTTATCCGCCCCTTAATGAGCCAGTGGATGTATATACTTTGGGAGAGTTGATCCAGCTCCCAATTTCACAGGGGGATCTGAACAGAAACGAAACATGAACAACTGAGTTGAGAAAGTAGAAATTGCATGATTAGGACTTTATATATATTTCAGTGTTTCATTTCATTACGGCTTTACTTACTTAGCATTAGGCTAATAGATGAGTTTTGTGATGTAGGTGTTGAGGATACTGCAGGTGAATTTCCTGATTGCACAGATGATTAAATGTGGTTGGAGGAGTACATTCATGCCTCGGCCTGGTATACTAATGAGGCGGATTAACTGTTGTCTGATGGTGTGAAAGTTTAGTTGATAGTATTTCAATTTAAGTATGTTGAATTTTCATTACAGAAGTGATTTCAATGTTTTGAATACAATTTCGAGATTTTCCCGTTAATAGTATTCTGTTGGGATTTAATGTTGGCACACACTGGAATTTTAGTAATGTGATGGTTTGAAATGTTTTTGAATGGTTTTAGTGAAGTGAGTAAATTCTTTTCTATAGGTTGAGTTGTTGTTCTGTTGTCTATCGGAAGATGTCTTCAGTGGAAGCCATCGGATGATATAGAACGAAATTTGTCATTTAGTGACCGGTGGATGTCGTGTGTTAATCCACCGGAAGATGTAGGAAATATTTTGTCGTTTAGTGACCGGTGGATGTCGTGTGTTAATCCACCGGAAGATGTAGGAAATGTTTTGTCGTTTAGTGATCGGTGGATGTCGTGTGTTAATCCACCGGAAGATGTAGGAAGTGTTTTGTCGTCTAGCCACCGGTGGATGCTGTATAGCGTCGATCATCTGGCTGACGTCACCAGAAGGTGTAGAGCGTATTTTTTTGTTTTGTCACCGGATGATGTCTTCTATTTTCTGCTTTAGCCCCTTTTGTTGACTTTGTCCAGCGGGCGATGCGTTTGACTTTTGAAACCTATAAAGTGTTCTGCGATTTAATCCTTTATTCCTTTTGCCGATTATTCTCAAAAAAATTCTAACTGAGTATTCAAGCCTTGTACAATAGTTTTGTTTAACTCCATTTTACTTAAATGATTTCCGCTGCAAGTTTCGAATATTGTTGTTTTGAAGATTCCGCTTATGTCAAGTTTTTTAAAAAAAAATAAATACGGTTGACATTTTAGTCATGTACGGGTATGGTGTGACGAACCGGGTTCAGATAACTTGGGGCGTTACAGTGTGGTATCAGAGACATTCAGTTAAACCGTTCAAAAGATCACTCATCAGTGCCAATCGCTGCATGGAAGTACTCCAAAAACTATAAGTGTTTATGTTAAGTACAGTTATTAGATATTATAAAAATAGTTGACCCTGTACAGGAATATAGCAAAAATGTCCAGACGACCGGGAAGGCCAAGTGTGCAGAGAGAGACACCAACTCCGGGAAGCACAGAAGATTCTAGTGTAATCGGACAGTTGACAGATCTAGTGCGACAGCAGGCAGAATTAATGCGCCAGCAATCTGATCAGCTAGGAGTACTGCTGAACCGAGAGGTACAAGGAAGTGCCAACTCGGGTTCTAGCAATGAGCATTCCGGGGATAGATTCCGGAGACTAAGACCACCCACGTTTGATGGTCAGTCATCTGATCCTGCTGTGGCTGAAGGGTGGCTTAGAAAGATTGAAAGCATGTTTAGGTGTGCCAACATTGGAGAAGGAGAAAAAGTCACGTTGGCAACCTTTCATTTAGCTGGTGAAGCTCAACTCTGGTAAGAAACAATTGAGACCACAACAGATGTTTTGACGATGCCTTGGTCACAATTGTAACGCCCCGAACCCGCCCCGGGCCCGTTGCGTCACTTTGCAAACAAATCCCGTGTTTAAACGACGTTTAAAAGTAATTTAAATAAAATTCCCGACTCGGTTTTCGGGTTTTCCGAACCATCAATTTTTCTTGGAAAGTGTGTCTAAAATACTTTGAAATACGTTGGAAAAATGTCGGGTTAAAATGGTTTGGGAAAATTGAAGTTTTTAAAAAAATTAAAAAAAAAAAAAGACAAGGAGGGGCGCTGATGAGCGCCGCGCGCGCACCATGCGCCCACGCGCCCCTGGCACGCGCACAGAGCGCGCCTGATGCGCACCCAGCGCGCGCCCTTGCGCGCCTGGCCTGTGCCGGAGGCGATTACTCGCCTCCCGTTGGCGATTACTCGCCACCTTCTCTGCCATTTTCGCCAAAAATCGCCCCAGAGGCGATTGCTCACCTCCCTACGGCGTCCACTCGCCACCTCCTCGGGTTTTTGACCCCAAAAACTTGACTATTTCCCAACTCTTCGACTTTCCTTCACTTCCTTCATTTTTCTACGACTAAAACACCTCCAAAAATTCCGAAAATTTAAACATACCTTCCCGACACCTAAACCTTCAAAGCCCATAAAAATTTTGGAAAACTGACTTCAAACGGAGAAATACAAAAATAGAAAACTTAACCCGACGTTAGTTATTTTAAAACCATAACGGGCGGCGTAACGCCTAAATTTCTTTAAACCAAAACCTGAAAATTTACAGCAAAATATACTATTTCAAACCCCAAACACTAACAACCATTACAAAAATAGTTTCAACCAAAACGACACACAAAATAAAATCATTTACCACGAAACTATACAACCGGTACTAAAACCTTTATAACTAACCGTTCACCACTTGTTCTATCTTACTTCCAACATACAAAAACATTACAAACTCGAAAACAACCATCTATCAAAATGTTCACCTCCCACACTACCCGGGGAACAGTGGTCCAGACGCCCCGACAACAGCCTGCACCGGCGGACTCCGTACTCCTCCGACTTCGGCCTAATCCTGAGCTGTCTCATCGACCTCACCTGTATAACACTCGTCACCTACACCACAGAACACAAAAAGATAAGCCTAACGCTTAGCAAGTAGGGAAATAATGCACAACAACACACTAAATGCTCGACTCAACCCTAACATGCAGTTTCTACACACTCTGTTGCTTTCTTTTCATTTCGGTTGCAATTATCTTTCACTTTCAGGTGAATCAAGTAGGCACACGCCCCCACACAGTCCAGGACGGCCACGCGTTGATCCACAGAGCTAGACCGAAGGCACACGTCCCAACACAGTCCAGGACAGCCAACACGAATCTCCCCCAATCGATCGTAGAATCCTCATTGTGCACTTCAAGCACGAACAGGTCGAGGAATTCATACTCACGACACATTACGTACATTAACAGGGCATCTCGAATAAAATCCCTCGCGGGGTGCTCAACGAGCCACTTGCCCGACGAAGCTATTCTACTCGAGACCAAGTTGCATATCACTTCTTATCTTTCTTCCACATCATCCTCACCACTCAAACATGTAAAAACACGTGATTTCGTCAGTTAGAAAACAATGATGCATGACACACAATGCATGTCACAAAGCAAAACACAACCAACAAACAAACAATCTCTACCGTTCTATGGTGTAGGCCCGAAGGCAACAAACACTCATCCACTACTTACTTGGTTGCTCGATACGTTCCCGTTCACTTCGTCCGATCAAATCACACGTTCGATCACCTAAAATAACGAAAACTTACTTAATAACAAACTAAAAGATTCTATGGAAATCAACTAACTAAACTAAAGAAATTCTTAACCTAACTAATAGAACTATAACACAACCCCCAACCCGATCTTTACCCCGAAATTGACCGTCTAACTTCAAACGGTCATAACTCCCTCGTTTTGCAACGGATTTTGACGTGCCAACCCAACTCGGAAACCTCTACACGTCTACTATCCATTGAATCACTCAAATCAATCATCCAAACACAAAGGCTAAGTCGGACATGCCAAAACAGAACCGGTGCACTTTAGGGTAAAAACTGATTTTTCACACTTTCACTTCCAATCTTCAATCCAACCACTCCGACGACTTAAACTAAGTCATTCAACAACCAAAACATCAAAATAGGGAAGAAATCTAACATTTCAACTCAGATTTTCGGACTTCACCAACTAGGGTTTCCAAACCCTATGCAAACTCTCACCAAACACCCTAAAAACTTCAACAAACCAACCCTTAATGTATACAATTGAAAACCCACATGATTTTACCTTGAAAGCACCTTGGAAAATTGAAGAAAAGAAAGAGCAAGAAGCAGCTATGGAGGACGCCAAGCTTGGAAGAAAATCGTGGGGAAGAAGATGGAAGAAACGAAAGAAACCAAACCCTTAAATTCTCCATTTTTCTTTCTTTTAAAAGTTCTCCTCCAAACTTTTTATAATTGAAAATCCACCCTCCCTTTTCTCCTTTGTCTTCCAACGTGTTATGCCATACATCTCTCCACTTTTCATTCATTTTATTTATTCTTTTTCATACCATTAATGCATGAAAAATATCCTATTGGTTGTTTGACTTTTCAAACCCTTTGGTTTGAATTGTCATACCACTTTATTTTCTCTTCTCATCCTATCCCTTCTAAACCCCTCACAAAGCACTCTCATACCTCACTAACTTAGGTCTAAACACGTAGTCAAAATTTTCCGGGTGTTACAACAATTCAAGGACATTTTCTATGGGAAGTATTTTAACAGTACTGTCCAGACCGCGAAGAAGTTGGAGTTCCTGAACTTCAAGCAGACAGGGTCTGTGGCCGAGTATAGTAGACAGTTCGAGTCCCTGTCTAGGTTTGCTGGGTATTTTGCTCACAAGGACGAGGATAAGGTGTTCAAATTTATGCATGGACTGAAGCCAGAAATTTACCGAGGGGTTAAATTCTGTGGAATCAAGGGCTTGACCTTCAGTGAGGTTGTGTCCACTACCCTGGAAATGGAAGAAGCTGAAGGAAAGTGTGCTAGACCAAAGGAGGTCCCACAAGAGTTTAACCAACCACACCAACAAAGAGGAACGAAGAGGCCAAGTGAAGGCCAAAATAGCCAAGGAGTAGGGGGAAAGGTACAGAATGTCAGGAAATTTCCCCAGTGTCCCAAATGTTTGAAGAACCATCCGGGGGAATGCAAACTGTGTAACACCCGAGTTAACGGCCAGGTGATTTTCTTAACTGTATTAACGGTCATAAATATTTAATCTTCGTAGTTTAGGATTTATGCCAAGCTTAATTAATTACATGTGGATCTAAACTAGGTTGAGTGGCAAAGTTGTAATAATGGAGGATTGAGGCCAGTATTTAAGGAAAAAGGAAAGGATTCAAACCTCATTTAAACCACTGTAGCTGACACCCCCAACTTTCGGCGATTTCCTCTCTCCCAAGCTCTCGCTCTCTGTCAGCTGGAAATCCCTCCTTCGGCGATCGGTTTCCTTGCTGCTTCTCGGCTACTTTGTGCTCAAGGTACGAGTTTGACAACGTGGCTATCTGTTAGAGGTCAGCAGAGAGAGACCAATGAGGATAGCAATGCTATTGCTCAGTTGACTGAGTTAGTTATGCGCCAATCTCACCAGATAGAACAACTGATGACTGCTAGAGAGGAGCAAGGCAACTCTAGTACTAATGCAACTTATGATCATGGGGGTGAGCGTTTCCACCGGCTTCGACCCCCGGTGTTTAATGGACATGTTTCAGATCCTATCTATGCTGAGGAGTGGATTCGAAAGATAGAAGACATGTTTAAGTATGCAAAGGTTGATGAGGGAGATAAGGTCACCTATGATGTCTTTCATTTGGAGTTAAGTGCAAGGCATTGGTGGGACTCGATCCAGAACACCGCTAATGCCGAAGCTATGACCTGGGAGATGTTCAAGACTGCTTTCTTTGACAAGTATTTCAATAGGACTTTTCGGGCCAACAAGAAGAAGGAGTTCATGAATCTGCGACAAACTGGCTCTGTGACGGATTACATATGCAAGTTTGATGCTTTGTCACGATTTGCTCCCCGTATGATTGACGATGACGAGGACAAGATTTACCAATTTGTTCAATGACTGAAGCCGAGTCTGTATGTGAAGGTGAAAACTGCTGGGATACACAATGTACCTTATGGTGAAGTGACGGCTAAGGCCTTGGAGCTGGAAGAGGCCGAAATAACAGCGTATGCACAACGTGAGCAGCCAAGAAAACTCACAAAGGACACTCAGCCACCACCACGTCAGAACAAAGGTTGGCAGCCACAACAGAACAGGGGACCACAGCAACAACAACAAGGAATAAAGACACCCCTCAACCAGAATGATGACCAAGGGAAAGAAAAGAAGCCCCTGGCACCCTTATGCCCCACCTGCCAGAAGAACCACCCCGGCGAATGCAAGTTGCATTCTGGCCGCTGTTTCAGATGTGATAAGGTTGGACATATAGTCAGAGACTGCCCCATGCCGCCAGATCCGAACCGTGCAAGGGTAGCACCAAGAGTCTATGCAATGATGGAGGATGAGGAAGCCGTGTAGCATACAGTGATAACAGGTACCATTACGATCTGTGGTTTTGCTGCTTACACACTTATAGATACAGGAGCCACGCACTCATTTATATCAACCTTGTTTGTGTGCCACACAACTTAGAACCATTACCGGTCGAAAGGCCATATGATGTTATGTTACCATCAGGGAAGTCCCTACATTCTGAACAGATTGTTAAAGGTGATGTTGTGTCCTTAGGAAGTAGGAAACTATATGTAGAACTGATTGTAATTGACATGAAAGGATATGAGGTGATATTGGGAATGGATTGGTTATTTAGGCATTATGCCACAATAAGTTGTAGATCTGGGATGGTTGATTTTCAACCCCTAAATGGTGATCATTATTCCTTCCAAGCCATTCCTAAGATAAGCAAAATACCGATTATATCCTCACTAGAAATTTTCCGGTTACTGAAAAATGGTTGTGAGAGTTACTTAGCTACCATAATGGATGTTCGGGTGAAGAATAAGGTAGAGTTACAAGATATCCCCAGAGTCAGAGAATTCCCTAAGGCATTCTTGGATGACTTGCCAGGATTACCACCTGATAGAGAAATAGAGTTTGTAATTGATACATATCCCGAGGCATTGCCTGTATCTAAGAACCCTTACCGTATGGCACCGGTTGAGTTAAAGGAGTTAAAAGTCCAACTACAAGAATTAGTAGCAAAAGGATTTATACGCCCTAGTAGTTCCCCTTGGGGTGCACCTGTCTTATTTGTCAAGAAGAAAGATGGTTCCCTTAGAATGTGCATAGACTATAAGGGGCTAAATAAGTTAACAATCAAGAATAAGTACCCCTTACCCCGAATTGATGATTTGTTTGACCAATTGCAAGGAGCAAGAGTGTTTTCAAAAATAGATTTACGTTCAGGTTATTACCAACTGAAAGTTAAGGAAGGAGATATACCAAAGACAGCCTTCAGAACCCGTTATGGACACTACGAATTCTTGGTCATGTCATTTGGACTGACCAATGCACCTACAGCCTTTATGGACTTAATGAATCGTGTGTTTCGGGAGTATTTGGACAAATTTGTAATTGTGTTCATAGATGATATCCTGATATACTCACGGACAGAAGTTGACCACGCAGAGCATTTAAGAATAGTTTTGACAACATTGAAGAAGCACCAGCTTTATGCCAAATTGTCAAAGTGTGAATTTTTGTTGGACAAGGTTAATTTTCTTGGTCATGTAGTTTCTGCTAATGGCATATCAGTGGACCCGACCAAAATTCATGCAGTAAAGGATTGGCCGCAACCAAAGAATGCCAGTGAAGTCCGTAGTTTCCTTGGATTGGTAGGCTATTACAGAAAGTTCATCAAAGGATTTTCTATGATAGCTAAGCCCCTGACGAATTCGACAAAGAAGGACAATTAATATTCTTGGACCGAAGCTTGTGAGGATAGCTTCCAGACATTGAAGGTGAAGTTAACAACAGCCCCAGTATTGACCCTTCCAACCGAAGAGGGAAAGTTTAGCGTATTTTGTGATGCATCAAAAGTTGGTTTGGGCTGTGTTCTGATGCAAGAAGGCAAAGTTGTAGCGTATGTCTCTAGGCGATTAAAGAGTTATGAACAGAACTACCCCACCCATGATTTAGAATTAGCCGCTGTCGTTTTTGCTTTGAAGATGTGGAGGCACTACTTATATGGACAGCAGTGTGAGGTGTTTTCTGACCATAAAAGTCTGAAGTATCTCTTTACACAAAAGGAATTGAACATGAGGAAGAGGCGTTGGTTGGAATTTGTTAAGGATTACGACTTTGAGATCAAGTATCACCCGGGTAAGGCTAACTCTGTAGCTGACGCGTTGAGCAGGAGGTCAACAACAATGCAATCCGTTGTATCAACTATGTCTATACCTTTGAGAACAGAAGTTCTGAGGTTTGAATTGGAGATAGTTCCAGAGTTATCAACCTTACTTGCCGATTTGACCATTCAACCAACGGTTTTAGAAAAGATCAAAGAGGCACAACAGAAGGACTCTGAGGATAATAACGGTATGATGAACAAGGTGAAAGACACCACCTCCGAGTTTAGTCTTTCCAAGGATGGAATTTTGAGGTTTAGAAATAGATGGTATGTCCCTAATGACGAAGGATTACGTAAGCTAATCTTGACTGAGGCGCACTCGTCTCCCTTCTCTGTGCATCCTAGAAGCACCAAGATGTACCGAGACCTGAAGTTACTCTATTGGTGGCCAAACTTAAAGAGAGATGTTGCTAAGTATGTCGAGTCATGTTTGGTTTGCCAACAAGTTAAAGCTGAGCACCAACGTCCAGGAGGTACCCTTCAGCCTTTACCTATTCCCGAGTGGAAGTGGGAACACATAGCTATGGATTTCGTTGTAGGATTGCCTAAGACAACCAAGGGACATGATAGCATTTGGGTTGTGATTGATAGATTGACAAAATCAGCCCATTTCTTACCAGTAAGGACAACCTACTCGATGGACCAGCTTGCTGATCTTTATGTACAAGAAGTTATTAGGTTGCATGGAATCCCTGCATCTATTGTATCCGATCGTGACCCCAGGTTTACCTCCCGGTTTTGGAAAAGTTTACAAGACGCATTAGGTACAAAGTTAACCTTCAGTACTGCCTTCCACCCACAGACAGATGATCAATCTGAAAGGACTATCCAGATACTTGAGGACATGCTGAGGGCGTGTGTACTAGATTTCCAGTCATCTTGGAGTAGATATTTACCCCTGGTTGAGTTCTCCTACAACAACAGCTACCAGTCCACCATTAGCATGGCACCTTATGAGGCACTGTATGGCAGGAAGTGTAGGTCACCTCTGTATTGGGATGAGGTTGGTGAAGCAAAACTCTTATGTCCCGAGATGTTGCAGCAGATGTCAGACAAGATTGCCAATATTAAAAGGAGAATGATTACTGCACAAAGCCGACAGAAAAGTTATGCAGACCAAAGGAGGAGAGATCTTGAATTTGCTGTTGGTGATGAAGTTTTCCTGAAGGTTTTACCATTTAAAGGAGTACTAAGATTTGGCAGAAAGGGAAAGCTTAATCCACGATTTATCGGACCATTCCCTGTTTTGGCGAGAATCGGTAGTACAGCTTACAGACTGCAGTTGCCTCCATCATTGGATAAAGTCCATAATGTTTTCCACGTGTCAATGTTAAGGAAATGCATACGAGATCCGACGCAAGTTGTTGAGCCAATGGATATTGAGATTGAACCATCATTAATGTATGAAGAGAGACCAGTGCAGATATTGGAATCCGCAGTTAAGACTCTGAGGAATAAAGAGATTCCATTGGTCAAAGTTTTATGGAAGAATCATGGCATTGAAGAAGCCACTTGGGAGCGACGACAGGACATGTTGGACAAGTATCCTGAGTTATTTGTTTGATCAATTTTTGGGGAAGAAAATTTTGTTTAAGGAGGGGTGGATGTAACACCCGAGTTAACGGCCAGGTGATTTTCTTAACTGTATTAACGGTCATAAATATTTAATCTTTGTAGTTTAGGATTTATGCCAAGCTTAATTAATTACATGTGGATCTAAACTAGGTTGAGTGGCAAAGTTGTAATAATGGAGGATTGAGGCCAATATTTAAGGAAAAAGGAAAGGATTCAAACCTCATTTAAACCACTGTAGCCGACACCCCCAACTTCCGGCGATTTCTTCTCTCCCAAGCTCTCGCTCTCTGTCAGCTGGAAATCCCTCCTTCGGCGATCGGTTTCCTTGCTGCTTCTCGGCTACTTTGTGCTCAAGGTACGGGTTTAACAATGTGGCTATCTATTAGTTTATTAACCCTGTTTTCAGCGCTGTATTCAAGTTTGGATTCTTCAATGGCCGAATATTAATAAGAACATTTTGAAACCCGAGATTGGTAATGTCATTCCGAATCGATTCTGGACATTTAGAACAACCAACCCTGAATTATCATTATCGAATCCATCTGTTTTGATTTTGGGATTTCGGGTTACATTGAGTATTAAACTAAGAACTCGGGAATGACTCTTAGCTATTAGATCTTAGGATAACTCGAGATTAGAACTATTAGGATTTTGTTTTAACTACTGCAATGTAAATGTTTAGGTGAAGAAGTTTGAAGAGAAAGGAGCTCAAGTGCTAAGGAGACCAGGTAAGTAAATGTATTAAGATTTCTGGCTAATAGAGCCCTACATCGTGGGAGTACTAGGTTGAGATGTCTAATGTTTACCTTATGATTATGAGCTTGTCTGCACTTGAAGGATTTATATATGTTGCGAGTTATACCATGTGATGACCTGTTAGTGAATGTGAAGTTGTCTGCTCTGGTATGATCCTTGTCATAGTTTGATGAGTTAAAAGCTCTCATGTTCATGCATCATGAATGTTTCTCAAGCATAAGAAAATGTTTTAACGCATGTTTTCCATGAACAAGATATGTATGTATATATGTATATGTATAAGATTTATGCAACGTGGATTAAGTGAGGGTTGGGGGCGGTTCGGCATATGTCACAGTCCAAAGAAGGACATATGAATACGACCCGCAGTAGGGAACAAGATCAAACTCACTGTCGAACCCCCTTTAGCTGCACAAATCCTCTCTTGATCCACACAACTTAAACAATGACTATGAATTATGAATATGATCAATGACTATGAATGATGAATATGATCAATGACTATGAATGATGAATATAATCAATGACTATGAATGATGAATATGATCACTGATTATGAATGATGATTATGATCCATGACTATGAATGATGATTACGAGCAAAGACATGAACAAGAAAAGACTTATGAGCATGTAATTTTCCCAAATTATGCATTCATGCATCCATGTTAGTGTTGGATTTCTTACTAAGCATTAGGCTTATAGTTTAAACCTTATGATGTAGGTGACGAGTTTTCAGGTGAGGAACTCAAGGTCAATGAAGATGTCTAAGCTTGGTTGCTGGAGGATACTCAGTGTGACAGTGAAGGCTGGATAGGCGATCAAGTTCCCTGGTTATACCCATAGTAAGTCAGAGAAGTTTATGATAAACACATGACTAAGTAGAATAGAGTTTTCTTATAACAATGAGATTCGGATTTTGAATGGTTTGACTTCAAAATCTGTTAATGATTTTAAGGATTATGAATGGTCTGTTTTGCTTAAGCCTTCCGCTATGTGTATCTTGTATGGGATATGGTTTTCACTCATTAGGGTTTATAATTCCCAGGTTAAGATTTGGGTGAGTTGTAGTATTTTCTGTTGGATGAGGTTGTTTGATGATCATAGTGTTTTACTGCCATAAGATAGAAGCTGGATGAGGCACTCATCCGGCTGACGCCATCGGCAGATGTCAAATGATAGGAGTCGAACAATTGAGTCTTCCAGATGACGTCACCGGAGGATGTAGTATGTTTGTCCATCGGCAGATGTAGAGTGTTTAGCCATCGGATGATGAAAGTGCTATTTTGTCGTCTAGCGATCGGCAGATATAGAGTGTTTAGCCATCGGATGATGAAAGTGCTATTTTGTCGTCTAGCAATCGGCAGATATAGAGTGTTTAGCCATCGGATGATGAAAGTGCTATTTTGTCGTCTAGCGATCGGCAGATATAGAGTGTTTAGCCATCGGATGATGAAAGTGCTATTTTGTCGTCTAGCAATCGGCAGATGTAGAGTGTTTAGCCATCGGATGATGAAAGTGCTATTTTGTCGTCTAGCGATCGGCAGATATAGAGTGTTTAGCCATCGGATGATGAAAGTGCTATTTTGTCGTCTAGCGATCGGCAGATATAGAGTGTTTAGCCATCGGATGATGAAAGTGCTATTTTGTCGTCTAGCGATCGGCAGATATAGAGTGTTTAGCCATCGGATGATGAAAGTGCTATTTTGTCGTCTAGCGATCGGCAGATATAGAGTGTTTAGCCATCGGATGATGAAAGTGCTATTTTGTCGTCTAGCGATCGGCAGATATAGAGTGTTTAGCCATCGGATGATGAAAGTGCTATTTTGTCGTCTAGCGATCGGCAGATATAGAGTGTTTAGCCATCGGATGATGAAAGTGCTATTTTGTCGTCTAGCGATCGGCAGATATAGAGTGTTTAGCCATCGGATGATGAAAGTGCTATTTTGTCGTCTAGCGATCGGCAGATATAGAGTGTTTAGCCATCGGATGATGAAAGTGCTATTTTGTCGTCTAGCGATCGGCAGATATAGAGTGTTTAGCCATCGGATGATGAAAGTGCTATTTTGTCGTCTAGCGATCGGCAGATATAGAGTGTTTAGCCATCGGATGATGAAAGTGCTATTTTGTCGTCTAGCGATCGGCAGATATAGAGTGTTTAGCCATCGGATGATGAAAGTGCTATTTTGTCGTCTAGCGATCGGCAGATATAGAGTGTTTAGCCATCGGATGATGAAAGTGCTATTTTGTCGTCTAGCGATCGGCAGATATAGAGTGTTTAGCCATCGGATGATGAAAGTGCTATTTTGTCGTCTAGCGATCGGCAGATATAGAGTGTTTAGCCATCGGATGATGAAAGTGCTATTTTGTCGTCTAGCGATCGGCAGATATAGAGTGTTTAGCCATCGGATGATGAAAGTGCTATTTTGTCGTCTAGCGATCGGCAGATATAGAGTGTTTAGCCATCGGATGATGAAAGTGCTATTTTGTCGTCTAGCGATCGGCAGATATAGAGTGTTTAGCCATCGGATGATGAAAGTGCTATTTTGTCGTCTAGCGATCGGCAGATATAGAGTGTTTAGCCATCGGATGATGAAAGTGCTATTTTGTCGTCTAGCGATCGGCAGATATAGAGTGTTTAGCCATCGGATGATGAAAGTGCTATTTTGTCGTCTAGCGATCGGCAGATATAGAGTGTTTAGCCATCGGATGATGAAAGTGCTATTTTGTCGTCTAGCGATCGGCAGATATAGAGTGTTTAGCCATCGGATGATGAAAGTGCTATTTTGTCGTCTAGCGATCGGCAGATATAGAGTGTTTAGCCATCGGATGATGAAAGTGCTATTTTGTCGTCTAGCGATCGGACGATGTGAGGGTTTCCTTGTCGTTTAGTGACCGGATCATGTTTTAATTATGCACATGGGAGCACATGTCCATAGGATGATGTTTCCCTATTTCACCGGAAGATGAAGTATATTCCCTCGCCGGATGATGTAAATAATAACTTGTCGTTTAGTGATCGGATGATATAGAGCTTGTAAGCTATCGGAAGATGTCATAGATGAACACGTGAATTTCACATGTCTATCGGTGGATGTTTTAAATTGGTCACACGAGATGCAGTGATCGTTTCGTGGTCGATGCGAGTATTCGCATCTGCCGATAGGTGTTTAAATGAGTCATGTGGGGGCACGTGCCATTCGGAAGATGCAATGTCTATCGGTTTGATGCATGCAGACCCATGCAACTGTACGCGATTGGAAGCATGTACGAGGGACCTAACTTTCCATCCATTAAGTTGAAGTCTTTAAGCCTGTTAGGTATACTGTTATCTAAAGAAAAAAGGAGAAGGAGGAAAAGAGTTCAATATGAGTTAAAGTTTTATGTAAAGTCAAGAATTTCGTGGCGATCCTCCCCAGGTCGTTACAGACTGGGCCTTGGAAAGTGTTTCAACTGTGAGGAGGTTGGACACACGTTCAAGGAGTGCTCGAAGCCTAGAATCACCAAGATGCTACAATTGTAACAAGGCTCGACCACATTAGCAGAGATTGTCCGGTTCCTAAGAGCTACAATTGTAACAAGGTCGACCACATTAGCAGAGATTGTCCGGTTCCTAAGAGTGGCCCTACTATGATCAAGCCAAGAATATTCTCCATGACGGAGTCGTGTGAGGAACAGCCTGCTGTGGTGTCAGGTACTATATTGATCAACTCTGTGCCTGCTTTTACTTTAATAGATTCTGGTGCCACACATTCATTTATAGCATCTGCTTTTGCTGTTAAGTTAGACGTACAGTTTACCCCTTCCATGCATGTGTTTAATGTTGCATTGCCTTTTGGTGAACGCATGCACTCTAACCAAGTGATGCTTGGCAGTGAAGTGTTAGTAGGGAATGTAAGTTTACCTGCTGACCTTATAATTATGGATATATTAGGATTTGATGTAATCCTAGGAATGGACTGGCTGTTTAAGCATCATGCCACAATAGATTGTAGGACTGGAATAGTTAGCTTCCAACTCCCTGGTAGTTTGAAACACACCTTCCAAGCCTCAAAGAAAGGTAAGGAAATGTCTGTGATGACCTCTATTAACACAAGACCCTCCCCTTGCAGAGAGTATTTGTGCTTTTTGGCCAGTGCTTTAGACACACAAACAGTAGGAAAATCAAGCCCCAAAAATATTTTAGTTGTCCAAGATTTTCCAGAAGTATTCCTAGATGACCTTCCTGGTTTGCCACCAGATAGGGAAATTGAATTTGTTGTAGATATTTACCCCGGAGCCGAGCCTGTGTCTAAGAATCCATATAGATTAGCTCCAACTGAACTTAAGGAATTAAAGAAACAGTTAGAGGATTTGTTGGAGAAGGGGTTCATACGCCCTAGCTTTTCACCGTGGGGTGCACCTGTCCTTTTTGTCAAAAAGAAGGATGGATCAATGCGTATGTGCATAGACTATAGAGAATTGAATAAGTTAACTGTCAAAAACAAATACCCTTTGCCGAGAATTGATGACTTGTTTGACCAGCTTAGGCGTGTAAGAGTTTTCTCCAAGATTGACCTTAGGTCCGGTTATTACCAGTTGATGGTTAAATCTGAAGATATCCCAAAGACTGCCTTTCGCACAAGATACGGACATTATGAGTTTTTGGTTATGTCTTTTGGTTTGACAAATGCACCAGCAGCCTTCAAATAGGGTGTTTCACGAGTATTTGGACAAGTTTGTCATAGTATTAATAGACGACATTCTGATCTATTCTAGAACTAAGGATGAGCATGCAAGGCATTTGAGTTTGGTGTTAGGAGTACTTAGACAGCACCAACTTTATGCTAAGTTTTTCAAGTGTGAGTTTTGGTTGAACAGAGTTCACTTTCTTGGTCATGTGATCTCTGGTGATGGGATATCTGTCGATCCAGCCAAGGTTCAAGCAGTTAAGGAGTGGCCCCAACCGAAGAATGCTACAGATATTCAAAGTTTCCTCGGGTTAGCAGGATATTACAGAAAATTTATTGAAGGATTCTCAAAGATTGCAACACCCCTCACTCGGTTAACTAGGAAAAATATCAAGTATGCTTGGACAGAGGAGTGTGAGTCCAGTTTCCAGACCTTGAAAAAGAAACTGACCAATGCCCCTATATTGACCCTACCCGATGAGAGTGGAAAGTTTAGCATTTATTGTGATGCTTCCAAGATTGGTCTTGGATGTGTGTTAATGCAAGATGGAAAGGTTATAGCTTATGCTTCTAGGCAGTTAAAAGTACACGAAAAGAATTACCCTACACATGATTTAGAATTAGCGTTGTGATTTTTGCATTAAAGATTTGGAGGCACTACCTGTATAGACAAACCTTTGAGATATTTTCGGATCATAAAAGTCTGAAATACATTTTCATGCAAAAGGAACTGAATATGTGGCAACGTAGGTGGTTAGAGTTCGTTAAAGATTATGATTTTGAGATTAAGTACCACCCTGGCAAGGCGAATGTAGTGGCTGATGCTTTGAGTAGAGTGACTCCTTCAGTCTCTGCATTGATTCTAGAAATACCAATAGCTTTAGAGACAGAATTCCAAAGATTTAACCTGGAAGCTGTGTCTAGTGTGTCAGCCATGCTTTCGGCCATATCTTTGAGGCCAACTATTTTGGAGAAAATAAAGGAAGTTCAAATGAATGAAGCTGAATGTAATAAATATAAGTTGTGCATAGATTCCACAGATAAGTCGGATTTCAACTGCTCAGCTGATGGAATTCTCAAGTTTCGAAGTAGATGGTTTGTTCCGGCTGATACTGAACTTAGAAAGGAAATCCTATCTGAGGCACATTCCTCCAGACTTTCTGTTCATCCTGGAGGTACGAAAAAGTACAGAGATCTCAAGCAACATTATTGGTGGCCAGGTATGAAGAGAAGTGTGGCGGAGTATGTGGAGTTATGTCTGGTCTGCCAGCAAGTCAAAGCTGAACACCAGAGGCCTGCTAAAACATTGCAACCCTTACCAGTTCCTGAATGGAAATGGGAACAAATAACTATGGATTTTGTTATAGGATTACCTAGAACAGTAAAAGGTCATGATGCAATTTGGGTAGTAGTTGATCGTTTAACCAAATCAGCTCACTTTCTGCCAATGAAGATAACATACTCGATGGATCAATTGGCTGAGTTGTATGTGCACGAAGTTGTTAGACTGCATGGTGTTCCAAGCACCATAGTTTCAGACCGAGACTCCAGATTTACATCTAAGTTTTGGAAAAGTTTGCTCAAGGCTATGGGGACACAGCTTAGTTTTATCACAGCCTTTCATCCTCAAACCGATTGACAATCCGAGAGAACTATCCAAACGTTGGAGGATATGCTTCGGGCTTGTGTGCTGGAATTTCAAGATTCTTGGTGTAAGTATTTACCATTGGTTGAATTCTCTTATAATAACAGTTTTCAGGCAACAATAGGCATGGCACCATACGAGGCATTGTATGGACGGAAGTGCAGATCTCCATTGTATTGGGATGAAGTTGGAGAAGCACAGTTGTTTGGTCCTGACATTTTGCAACAGACAGTGGAGAAGATTGCTCTTATCCGACAAAGAATCTTAACAGCTCAAAGCCGGCAGAACAGCTATGCAGACAAAAGACGAAGAGAATTAGAATTTGATGTTGGTAATGAAGTTTTCCTTAAGGTGTCACCTTTTAAAGGAGTTGTGAGGTTTGGAAAAAGAGGCAAGTTAAACCCCAGATATATTGGACCTTTCCAAATCGGGAAGAAAATTGGGAAGGCAACAAATCAACTTCAGTTACCAGCCTCTTTGGAGGGAATTCATAATGTGTTTCACGTTTCCATGCTAAAGAAATATGTTAGAGATCCTTCGCAGATTATAGAACAGCAGAACATTGAAGTCCTTCCTACTCTTACTTATGAGGAGAAGCCAGTAAGGATCTTAGATTATGCAGTAAAGGTATTGCGCAACAAGGAGGTTCCACTGGTAAAAGTCTTATGGCACAATCAGAACATAGAGGAGACAACTTGGGAGCGCCAGCAAGACATGATGGACCAACATCCAGAATTATTCAGGTACTGAATTTTGAGGACAAAATTCTTTTAAGGAGGATAGATTGTAATACCCGGTTCTATCAAACCGTTACTCTATTCCTTTTAAACTAATGGCACAATTTATATGGCAATATTAAATGTAGGGTTAGTGGATGACTAGGCAAGGGCATAAGGGTAATTAGAAATTCAAAGGTAGATAACGTATTTAAGGAAACTATTAATGAAGTAGCCGCCACTGTTTACTTCATTCCCTCTCCATTTTCAGCTCCTCCGCTTAGCAGAGCGCGATAAGAGACCCCCTTCGACTTCCTCCAGCGATTTCCTCCGAACTTGGTGAGTTTTGCTTTTATTTCTTGTTACATTGTATCTATTGTTGGTAGGAGGGATGATAAATGAGGTTTTGAGAAGGCGGTAAGCGAGTGGTGGTTTCGGTTTAAGTTGAAATCGGGAATGCACAATAACTAGAGTTCCCAAAACAGTTTCCCTTAGATTTCTAGTGGTTTAGAATGAAGATTATAGGGAATATAATGTATGCTCTGTCTATGGTTTTAGGTTTGAGTAATACCCGAAGTAGCTTGCAACCAAGTTTTTCCAGGAGACCAGGTAAGTAAAGTTTGCTTGTGCCTTCGAGCCTACATCACAAAACAATAGGGTTTGTATGCTGGAATGTGTTGGTATGTCATGCATCATATTTTTTTAAAAAGTATATGAAAATGAATTTGAATGCATGTTGGCATAGTGAGGATTGAACATATTGAAACAGCTGTGTGAATCAGTTTCACTGTTAAGGGAAGTAATCCGCCCCTTAATGAGACAGTGGATATTTATACTTTGGGAGAGTTGATCCAACTTCCAATTTCACAGGGGGATCTGAACATGTGAATCAGATTTGCTATTAAGGGAATTTATCCGCCCCTTAATGACCCAGTGGATGTATATACTTTGGGAGAGTTGATCCAGCTCCCAATTTCACAGGGGGATCTGAACAGAAACGAAACATGAACAACTGAGTTGAGAAAGTAGAAATTGCATGATTAGGAATTTATATATATTTTAGTGTTTCATTTCATTACAGCTTTACTTACTTAGCATTAGGCTAATAGATGAGTTTTGTGATGTAGGTGTTGAGGATACTGCAGGTGAATTTCCTGATTGCACAAATGATTAGATGTGGTTGGAGGAGTACATTCATGCCTCCGCCTGGTATACTGATAAGGCGAATTAACTGTTGTCTGATGGTGTGAAAGTTTAGTTGACAGTATTTCAATTTAAGTATGTTGAATTTTCATTACAGAAGTGATTTCAATGTTTTGAATACAATTTCAAGATTTTCCCGTTAATAGTATTCTGTTGGGATTTAATGTTGGCACACACTGGAATTTTAGTAATGTGATGGTTTGAAATGTTTTTGAATGGTTTTAGTGAAGTGAGTAAATTCTTTTTTATAGGTTGAGTTGTTGTTCTGTTGTCTATCGAAAGATGTCTTCAGTGGAAGCCATCGGATGATATAGAACGAAATTTGTTTTTTAGTAACCGGTGGATGTCGTGTGTTAATCCACCGAAAGATGTAGGAAATGTTTTGTCGTTTAGTGACCGGTGGATGTCGTGTGTTAATCCACCAGAAGATGTAGGAAATGTTTTGTCGTTTAGTGACCGGTGGATGTCGTGTGTTAATCCACCAGAAGATGTAGGAAATGTTTTGTCGTTTAGTGACCGGTGGATGTCGTGTGTTAATCCACCAGAAGATGTAGGAAATGTTTTGTCGTTTAGTGACCGGTGGATGTCGTGTGTTAATCCACCAGAAGATGTAGGAAATGTTTTGTCGTTTAGTGACCGGTGGATGTCGTGTGTTAATCCACCAGAAGATGTAGGAAATGTTTTGTCGTTTAGTGACCGGTGGATGTCGTGTGTTAATCCACCAGAAGATGTAGGAAATGTTTTGTCGTTTAGTGACCGGTGGATGTCGTGTGTTAATCCACCAGAAGATGTAGGAAATGTTTTGTCGTTTAGTGACCGGTGGATGTCGTGTGTTAATCCACCAGAAGATGTAGGAAATGTTTTGTCGTTTAGTGACCGGTGGATGTCGTGTGTTAATCCACCGAAAGATGTAGGAAATGTTTTGTCGTTTAGTGACCGGTGGATGTCGTGTGTTAATCCACCAGAAGATGTAGGAAATGTTTTGTCGTTTAGTGACCGGTGGATGTCGTGTGTTAATCCACCAGAAGATGTAGGAAATGTTTTGTCGTTTAGTGACCGGTGGATGTCGTGTGTTAATCCACCAGAAGATGTAGGAAATGTTTTGTCGTTTAGTAACCGGTGGATGTCGTGTGTTAATCCACCGAAAGATGTAGGAAATGTTTTGTCGTTTAGTGACCGGTGGATGTCGTGTGTTAATCCACCAGAAGATGTAGGAAATGTTTTGTCGTTTAGTGACCGGTGGATGTCGTGTGTTAATCCACCAGAAGATGTAGGAAATGTTTTGTCGTTTAGTGACCGGTGGATGTCGTGTGTTAATCCACTGGAAGATGTAAGAAGTGTTTTGTCGTCTAGCCACCGGTGGATGCTGTATAGCGTCGATCATCCGGCTGACGTCACCAGAAGGTGTAGAGCGTATTTTGTCGTTTTGTCACCGGATGATGTCTTCTATTTTCTGCTTCAGCCCCTTTTGTTGACTTTGTCCAGCGGGCGATGCGTTTGACTTTTGAAACCTATAAAGTGTTCTGCAGTTTAATCCTTTATTCCTTTTGCCGATTATTCCCAAAAAAATTCTAACTGAGTATTCAAGCCTTGTACAATAGTTTTGTTTAACTCCATTTTACTTAAATGATTTCCGCTGCAAGTTTCGAATATTGTTGTTTTGAAGATTCCGCTTATGTCAAGTTTTTAAAAAAAATAAATAAATACGGTTGACATTTTAGTCATGTACGGGTATGGTGTGACGAACCGGGTTCAGATAACTCGGGGCGTTACACTGTAAGTCATGCTTCCTACTTTCTTCAAGATGGGAAAGGGCCCAACAAACCTTGGACTTAGCTTCCCTTTCTTGCCAAACCTCATCACGCCCTTGAAAGGTGACACCTTCAAGAATACTTCATCGCCTTCAGCAAACTCAAAGTCTCTCCTCCTATGGTTCGCGTAACTTTTCTGTCAACTCTAAACAATTTTTATTCGTTGTTTGATAGCAATCACCACCTCGAACATCTGCTGTATTAACTTAGGGTCGACGAGCTTGGCTCTCCAACTTCATCCTAACACAATGGAGATCTACACTTCCTGCCGTAAAGAGCTTCATATGGAGCCATACCTATCGTAACCTGATAGCTGTTTTTATAAACGAATTCTACTAGCGGCAAATACTAATTCCAAGGGGCATGAAATTTCAGCACGCACGACCTTAACTTATCCTCCAATATTTGAATCGTCCTCTTGGATTGTCCGTCTGTCTGTAGATGAAATGTCGTGCTGAAATTTAATTTGGTACCCAATGAGCTTTGCAAGCTTTTCCAGAACCTCGACGTGAATCTAGGGTCCCGATCAGATATAATTGATACTGGCACCCCATGCAGCTTGATGATCTCGCTTATGTATAATTCTGCATATTGGTCCATAGAGAACGTCGTCCTCACAGGTAGAAAATGGGCCGACTTTGTTAGTCTGTCCACAATGACCCATATGCTGTTATGGCCTCTAGCCGTCCTTGGAAGGCCGACAACAAAATCCATCGTGATATTCTCCCATTTCTATTCAGGGATCAGGAGAGGGTGAAGTGTTCCACCTGGTCGTTGATGTTCAGCCATCACTTGTTGACATACCATACAAGATTCCACATATTTGGCAACCTTATTCTTCATATTTGGCCACCAGAAGTGTAGCTTCAAGTCTTGATACATCTTCGTGCTTCCCGGATGTACTGAGAAAGACGACGAGTGGGCTTCCGATAAAATTTCCTTTCGTAGCTCTTCATCTCTCGGAACGTACTACCTGTCTTTAAACTTTAAAATACCATCTCCCGAATGACTGAACTCGGAAGAGGCCAAATGCAATTTGCTCACTATATCGGTCATCTCCTTTGAATTGATCTTCTGGGCTTCCTTAATTTGGTCCAGAACGGTTGGTCGTATTGATAGGTCCGCCAGAACCGATAGTTCAGAAACTTCCTCCAAGTCGAACCTCTGAATTTTTGTCTTCAAAGGCATTGATACGGCCGACATAGTCGTCTGCATAGTAGCTGGCATCATGCTCAACGCATCGGCTACCACATTAGCTTTCTCGGGGTGGTATTTAATATCGATGTGATAATCTTTCACAAACTCAAGCCACCGTCGTTGCCTCATGTTTAACTCCTTCTGAGTAAATATATACTTCAAGCTTTTGTGATTAGAAAACACCCCACATGATTGTCCATATAAGTGGTGTCTCCATACTTTCAGTGCAAAAGCAACTGCCACTAACTCAAGGTCGTGAGTAGGGTAGTTTTGCTCGTGGTTCTTCAATTGTCTGGATGCGTACGCCACCACTTTTCCTTCCTACATTAATATGCATCCTAAACCAACCTTTGACGCATCGTAGTACACACTGAATTTGCCTTCTTCGACAGGTAATACCAACAGAGGAGCAGTGGTCAATTTCTGTTTGAGCGTCTGAAAAATCTCTTCACACACTTCAGACAACTTGAACTTGACATCTCTCCTCGTTAAGCTGGTCATAGGCTTTGCTATCACAGAAAATCCCTTGTTAAACTTTCTGTAATAACCAGCTAGTCCGATAAAACTTCGTATCTCGCTGGCATTCCTCGGCCTCGGCCATTCCCTCACAGCCTGAATCTTGGCCGGATCCACCAACACTCCTTCTGCTGACACCACGTGGCCTAGAAAGTTAATTCTGCTCAACAAGAATTCACACTTTGACAGATTGGCATACAATTGGTGTTGTTTCAGAGTTGATAGCACAATAGCCAAGTGCTCTTCGTGCTCTACCTCATTCCGTGAATAAACGAGGATGTCGTTGATGAAGACGATCACAAACTTGTCCAGAAAATCTGGAATATGCTGTTCATCAGATCCATAAATGCCGCCGGGGCATTATTCAACCCAAATGACATCACCAAGAATTCATAGTGTCCCTATTGGGTCCTAAATACGGTCTTTGGAATATCGTCAGCTTTGACCTTCAACTGGTAATAACTAGAACGTAAATCAATTTTTGAGAATACCCGAGCCCCGTGCAGCTGGTCAAATAGATCGTTAATCCTCGGCAACGGGAACGAACAAGACCGGAACGCCCCACGGAGAGAAACTAGGGCGTACAAAGCCCTTGTCCACTAGTTCCTTTAGCTGAGTCTTCAACTCCTTTAGCTCTATTGGTGCCATACGGTACGGATTCTTCGATACCGGTTCAGCACCAGGGCACACCCCAATCTCGAACTCAATCTCACAATCCGGTGGTAATCCTGGTAGGTCGTCTAAGAAGACCTCTGGGAAGTTTCGAACAACCGGAATGCTTTGGAGTTCCATCTCACCTTGCCTTTGAGCATCTACTGCGTAGGCAAGAAATCTGTCACATCCCGACCTCATTAGCTTTTGAGCTTCTAAGGAGGATATAATAGGCATAGAGTGCTCCTTTGGTATAGCCTGATAGAAGAACTCTTTCTCATTTGGGCGCTTAAAGGACACAAGCCCTGACCTGCAGTCGATGGTGGCGTGATGTCTAAACAGCCAGTCTGTAATAACCAGTTGTACGGACTCGTATATTTATTATTAGTATATTATTGGATGACATTTTTGTAAATATGTCAAATCAGGTCCGTTTTACGAAAAGAAAGCGTCATTATGATCTTAACAAATAATAAAAATTTTAAGGAAATTATGGGAATTTTTGGAGATTAAACGCTATATTTCGAGTTAATACATTTCTCGTAACGTAAAAGACGTTCTCGTAAAAATAGTAAACGAGGTCCAAATTGCGAACGGACAGTTTCGTTAAATCCCAAATAATAAGTTGGATTTATTGGTGAAATATGGAGACTTGGTAAAACCAAATAGTTAGACGATTAACGAACCGAAGGACGAAACAAATAGAAATTAGAGATAAGGGGCATTTTAGTAATTTGTTAACTCAAATTATATTAAATCAAAAAGCTTTCTTCTTCCTTATCACTTCTCCACGCCAGAGAGCTTCTTTGATTTATTTTCTCCCTGCGATTCTCTTCCATTCCGTCGACGCCTCTCCCATTCCGGCGACGATCCGACCTCCGATCGTTCCGTTTCCTTCACGCTTTCTCTTCTAATCGACGTTCTAGGTAAGTCTCTATAGTTTTCGAGCGTTAAGTTTCGGTTTTCATAGAGTTGTACATTTAGGTTTTCGATTAGGGTTTCGATAAAAATGTCGATTTAGAGTCCAAAATTAATAATTTGATTATGATTGACGTTATAAAGGACGTATTGAACATTATAGGACGAAGTTAGAACGATTCGTGAAAAAGGTTAGAAATCGTAAAAAATTCGAGATTTTAGGGGAAACTCGTAAAAATTGTAAATGGAGGTGCCGAGCGTAAAATGCTCAAATAAATAGCTCAACGGATTGGATTAGTTAAATTAAATCTTTAAGAAATTCCTTAGTTAAGGTTTTGTAGAATTCGGACGATTAAGAGTTTAAACGCGTAATATTGATAATCGTTGTGTTTTGTATCAGACAAACAACGCTCGTGGACGGAGTTTAAGCTGCTTTGGACACGAGGTAAGTTCTCGTGATTCTTCTCTGGCCGATTGGACTACACCGTACGTCTAATGTCGCTTCGAGGAGTTTGGTGACGCACTAGTTTATAATGTTTTTGTTGGGTAGTTAGGTTTAATTAATTTATAGATTTTGTTTTACAGTCTTGATGGTATGTATGCTGAGTGTTTAAATTCTGTTATGAACTGTTCATGCATCACGTGTTTTAAAGAAAAGTATGAAAAATGAATTTCTGCAAAATGTTTTAAAGATAAAGTAAAGAATAGAATGGGTCGTAAGGCATACAGTTAAAATGGGCCGAAAGGCATACAGGCCTAGAGGCATACAGTTTACAGGTTATGCGAGATGGGGCTCAGGCACGGCTGTACGTGTTGTAAGCGTGTACCCCCCTCTTCTAGCTGGAAAGAGTAGTCCGACCGCAGGATGTGCTCTCTCCGGTTAGGAGGTTGAGATCTCGGTGACACCCACAGAGTAAAGTAAAGAAAATGTTGCATGATTTCTGAACTCACACGCATAGCATATAGTTACATTTACTAGAGCTTACTGAGATTTTTATCTCATAGTGTATTGTATGGTGTAGGTGATCTAGATATCGAGGAACCAGGTGAGGATGGGATTCCTCCTCCAGAGTCTTGAGTCCAGTTGACGGAGGATGGCTGCGGTGGTGTGCTGGCGCAGTCGAGGCTTACCTGACCCGTGGGGACTGTATGTATAGATTTTGAGGGTTTGGGACTTTTTGGGCTGATGTTTGTATAGAAATACTTTAGGTTGTTTGATTCTGGATAGTTGATAGGTATATATGTATAGGTTGATGTTTTTGAAACTGTTTTATAATGGTTTGGAAAAGTCTTTCATTGAATGTATTTTGGAATTGCGTGGTTTGAAACAGGAGGATTTGTTTAGGTTTTAAACGTACCCATGCAGTTCGTTTTCATGAAAATGTTCTTAGTTTTAAAATGTATTTCGAGTCGTTTATTAGGTGAATGGTTAAGTGTGGAAAGAATGAGAATTAGAGCGAGTTTTATTTGATTTTATTGGATTGGGGAGTCGTATTGTGAAATTGTAGTTATATGTCGGTGAAATTGAAGGAAAGGAGCGAAGGATTGAAGTAGAGGGCAGTGGGCTTGGCGAGTTATCGCCAAGCCAGGCGAAGCAATCGCCTCCCTCTGGATTTCTCCAGAGGGAGTGGCGATTGCTCGCCACAAACTGTGGCGAGCAATCGCCACAGGCTGGGGCGATTATTCGCCCCATTTATGGGCGAATAATCGCCTCCTTTTTTATTTATTTATTAATTAGTTTATTTAATTAATTTAAGTTTTAATTAAATTGTTTTAAGTTTTATTTAAATTGTTTTAAAAGTTAGAATTTAGTTCTGATTTCGATTCTGGTTTCGATTTCGGTTTAGGTTCCGCTTAGAGTTTATTTAAAGAAATTATTGGGATAAAAAAAATAGTACGGAAATACGGGTACAGTATTAGGGTCGCTACACAGTCCATCCCCATAATTACATCGTATCTTTTCATGCTGATGATGAAAAGATTGACATACAAATTCTGGTCCCCTACTGACACTATATCCCCCTGCACTACCTGCTCGGAGTGTATAAACTCTCCGGATGGTAGCATGACACTGTAAGGTTGATCTGTCGGCACAAGACAAAATTTCTCCCTAACCACGAAGTCCTCAGCCACAAACGAGTGTGTGGCCTCCGTGTCCAACAATGTATAGGCAGGTGTATTATATATCAAGATTGTGTCTGTGATCATTGTGTGCTGTGTATCGTCATCATTCTCTGTTACAGCAAATACTCTTGGCATGGCACGATTCGGCCTCATGTCGGGCATTGGGCAATCTCGGACAACTGTTAGAAAATCACTAAACTTTTTAGATCATCTTCAGGAATGGGTATTAATTTTAAAAAAATATCAAACGGCATTCAATTTACTTAGAAGTTTTACCACATGTTCAACACATCATGAGAAGATGATCTGAAAAGTTTCGTAATTTTCTAACAGTTGTATGATTTATTATATGATAATTATCGATTTTAACCATGTACTGCACTTTATTTCAGTTAGCCCTTTGTACTAAAAACATAGGCAAGCCAATACATGTACTTTGATTCTGTATTTCAGTTAACTTCTTATATTACATCTTTATCCTTGACTACCATTAATTCTTAATTAAATAATTAATTCATAATATTTATGAATTTGAGAGCTAATTATTCAATCCCTGAACTAAAAAATAAGGGAATCTTTATTATAGATTTCATTTTATCAATGTTGGCATTCTCAGCTACTCATTTAATTTATTTCTAAAATACAAGGCTTGTGTTATGTACCTTGTACAAAACTATACTGACTAAATCAAAGAATAAATTGAAATGAAATAGGAGTCTACTAAATACAATGAATTAAGATCATATATATATGAACATCATTATGATAAAATTAATTATTCTTTATTTAACGAATATTATAAGGACAATATAATTTAATCTGGTCCAGTCCTATATAATTATATTATATAAAATACAATAACTTTATGTCACTATATATATAGTCGGGATATGACTATACGTTCTCAACGAAGTGAATTATATTTATGACTTTATTAATTTGAAGATCTCATACTTCAAATTTAAGTGATGAACTAATGTGATTATTTCTTTTTAAATTTAATCCCACATATATCAACATATATGTAAATTTAAAATTGCACAAATAATCAATGATTTTTCTTTGAATTTATAAAGCATATTGTATAATGCAAATATAAAAATAAATCATAAAGATTATTTATTTATTTATTACATGCAATAAAAATATTTATCACATTTATTGTTAGGCACATTATACCCAATACTTGTTTCCTCCATAAATTTGGTTTGAGTTTTGACAAGGGAAGCGGGCGGTTCACACGATATTAAGGTAGGCTAAGGGTTGTACTCTTTTTGGTAGGAATTTGGGGAGTTTGGCTTATACCAAGAATTATAATTTTGCTCTTGTGTACTTGGTGCAAATTTCCTCTTCATTAGAGCCTTCATTGCTCTCCAAGTACAAATTTCTTCCTCACCATTTCTCCTCCTTTTCGCTAAAAGATTATCTGACCAATAACTAGCATAATCGGTTAGTTTCTTTGAGGCTAACTTAATCTTTCCTTTCTCCAAATAATCCTCAAAAGAAAAGTACTCTTCAATCGATTTAATCCAAGAGTAATACTCATTACTATCCAAGGTTCCTCTAAAATAAGGTATGTTAAAAGGTTTATCAACTTTATGATGACTATTGGAAGTTCTAGGGTTTAACCTTCTTGGGGATTCAGTTTTTCTCATTGGTGTGGTTCTTGGTAAAGGTTCCTTATGGTAGTTTGGGAGAATATTATCCATAACAAATCTTAGGCTTTGATTTAGTCCTTAAATTGTTGGCCTAAGTCACTAAACTCTTTGGTTAAACCTCGGATTTTTCCTTGCATATCATGGCTCGGTTTAGCGGCTCTAGTCTCTCGATTTGATTCAAGGCTTAAGTTTAGGTTTGGTCCCTGAAAAATTGACTCTCGGTTTTTTTGGATTTTTCAGGCCTTGAGTGGGTCACCAGTGCTCTTACTTCTAGTGGCCATCTAATGAACTCAAGGTTATGAAATCAGCAACTATAAGTCACAAAAACAACAACTACCGACCAACAATGATCACAAAACAACTTAATAAGTCATAAACAGAAAAATACACAAATAAACTCTAAAAATCATGAAATTTTAACAGTTGTTAATTAACATAGTGAGTGATATGCTGTTAAAATTTCAAGTGCAAATTCATTGTTATCATCAATTTGTGTAACAAACAAAATAGACACAAAGATAAAAATAAAAATAAAAATAAAAAATTCTGCTCTCAGTTTTAATATTTCCATTTGGTTTTGTTTAAACACATGCAACCTTAAAACAACCACCACTTTCATGGAATAAAAACAGATTCAAACACGTTTTAAACTCAAAAATCACAGCATATTGTTGACTTAAATGGTGTTTAAGTCTAAATATGTTTTTGATGATGGTGATTAATATGAAATAAATATATAAACTGTATAATTGGTTTTTTATGTGTATTGCATTTATCTGGAAATGCCCTTTAAAAAGGGTCTTATGTTTATGATGTTTTTGGCTAAGTGTTATTAGTCCGAAGACGCAGTCATCCAAACTTACAAAGCAGACGCTGTAACACCCGACATTTTCAGTCAGGTGATTTTCTTAACAGAATTAACTGTCACCCTTATTTTTGGACCTTTTGATTTAAATTTAATACCAAGATTTGTTTCAAATTGTGTGAACTAGGTTGAGTGGCAAAATTGAAATTAGGGTGGGCTGTGATCGATATATAAAGGAGATGGAAAGTTTTTAAATCTCACCAATACCACTGTAGCTGACACTTTCTCCTTTCAGCGATTTCCCTCTCCCGAGCTCTCGCTCTCTGCCTGCCAGTAATCCTTCCTTCGACGATCGGTTCCCTTGCCATTTCTCGGATACTCTACGCTCGAGGTATGGATTAGACAATGTGGTTGTCAGTTAGTTGTTAAACTCTGTTTTTCAGCTTGGTGTTGGAGTTTGGTTTCTCCAATGGCCGAGTAGCAATAGCAACATTTATAACCTGGATTTTTGTAATGTCATTTCCGAATCGATTCTGGACATTTACTATAACCGACCCTGATTAATCATTAGTTGGACCTAGCTGTTTTGGTTTTGGATTTCTGACTGCACACAGAGAACTAGACTAGGGGATTCGGGAATGACTTTAATTATTAGATTCTAGGATGACTTGTGATTGGAACTTTTAGGGTTTTGTTTTAACTACTATGATGTGAAATGTTTTAGGTGAAGAAGTTCGAAGAAAAGGAGTTCAAGTTGCTAAGGAAACCAGGTAAGTGAATGTGTAAGATTTCCAGCCATTAGGGCCCTACATCACAAGGATGCTAGGTAGAAACTGATACGATGATTAGAAGTTATTTAAGCTACTGTCTGTTACTTATGTTGATGTTTAACTTAATGGTATGATTTTCCGTCGGATGAATGCACTATTCTGTGGCTTGATGAGTTAGGAGTTCTCATGTTCATGCATCACGAACGTTTTATGCATATGATAATGTTTTAAGAGCATGTTTTCTTCATGAACAAGATAAGAACATAAAACTTATGCAACGTGAATTAAGCGAGGGTTGGGGGTGGTTTGGCGTATGTCACTGTCCAAAAGGAAGGACCATGATTACGACCCGCAAGGGACTATGTACACTCTCACTGTCAACCCCCCTTACCGGCACAAATTGTAATACCCGGCTTGTACGGATTTGTATATTATATTATATTATGGCATTTTTGTAAATATGTCGAATCAGGTCCGTTTCACGAAAAAAAAGCTTCATTTCGATCATAACGAATAATAAGAATTTTAAGGAATTTATGAGAATTTTCGGAGTAATAACGCTATATTACGAGTAATTACCTCCATCGTAATGTAAATGACGTTTTAGTAAAAATAGTAAATGAGGTTCGAATTGCGAGCGGACAGTTTTAATAACTCTCAAATAATAAGTTGGACTTATTGCCGAAATAAGGAGATTTGGTGAAACCGAATAGCTAGTCAATCAACGAAACGAAGGACGAAACAAATAGAAAATTAAGAGGAAGGGCAAGATCGTCATTTAGCATTTAATTATTTATTACTTATTTAAAGGCAAAAGCCTTTAATCGATTTTCACTTCTGAAAATCGATTTCCAGAGAAGACCAAACCCTCACCCTCTCGGCTTCTCTCCTCTGCTCGCGGCGATTCTCCTCCGTTCCGACCTCCGATCGTCTCGTTTTCTTTGTGTTTTCTCCTCCTCTCGCAACCCTAGGTATGAATCTACGTTCTTAGAGAGTTTATTTCAATTTTTACGGAGTTACGGCATTAGGGTTTTGTTTAGGTTTTCGTTAAAAAATTGAGATTTAGGGTTCGAAATCAATAGGTTGTCGTAGATTATGAACGTATAGAACGTATTGGACGTTATAGGATGAATCTAATTAATTTGGGAAAATGTTAAAAAATTCGAGAAATTTCGAGATTTAGGGAAAAGCTCGTAAATTGGGATTTGAGTTGTCGAGCGTGTATTGCTCGATAAAATAGCTCAATGAATTGGATTAAAGCTTTAGGAAATTCTTTAGTTGAGGTTTTGTCAATTTGGACGTTTAGAAGCTTAAACTTGTTTTAACGTCGATCGTTTTAAATTGCCTCAGGCAAACGACTCTCGTGGACAGAGCTCGAAGTTCAGCGCGCTCAAGGTAAGTTCTCGTGACTTACTCTGACCGATTGGTCTAAACCGTACTTCGATGTAGCGTCAAGGATCTTAGTGGATTGTTTGTTTTAAATTGTTTTGGTTGGGTAGTTAGGTGTAAACGTTTTGTAGGTTATTCTAATTACAGTCTTGATGGTACGCATGCTTGTTTGTTTACATTTATAATGAACTGTTCATGCATCACGTATTTTAACTTGGCATGAAAATAAATTTCTGCACAATGTTTTCAGAAAATTAATGTGGCCCAGAAATTGGGGGCTATTGATCTATCATGCGGGCCGATTAAGGGTCTGGCCGATACCACATCTCATGTACTATAATTAATGAATGTAATCTGTTATCTGGTCACGCGAGGTGGGGCTCAGGCACGGCTGTACGTGTTGTAAGTGTGTACCCCCCTCCTTTAACCGCACGGGGTAGTCCGACCGCTGGATGGGCCCCCTTCGGTTAGGGGGATGAGATCTCGGTGATATACTGTCTGCGACGCTCTGTATGTTATGCATGATTTCTGAACTCCATATGCACTGCACGCATCTGCATTTACGTAGAATTTACTGAGCCTTTAGCTCATAGTGTGTCTGTATGGTGTAGGTGACATTTTAGGTAACATCGAGCCAGGCGAGGACGACGTTCCTCCTCCGGACGTATGATGCAGTTGACGAAGAATGGCCCGTGGGAGTGTGCTGAGCAGTCGATGCGTTTTGACCCGTGGGGACGTCTGTGTAAGTATTTTGGGGGATTTAATGGATGATACGAATGTATAGATGAAAATATTAGGATGCTTGGATCTGGCTAGATGTTAGGTTCACGTTGTGATAGGTTTTAAATATTTTTTATAAATCTGGTTTATAAACCGTGTTTTCGTAATGTTTCATCAGAACGACTTGGGATTTAAAACAGGTGGATTAGTCGATTTTTAAACATATCCACGCGATTCATTTTTAGGAAATCTGGTCGTGTTTAAAAAGAGTTTGAAGTGTTGAAATTTTAGGTGTGTGGTGTGCAGGGAAGGTGAAAGAGATTTGGTGTTTTGCTCTCTGGAATTTCGAATTCCAGAGAGCATTTTTATGAAAATGTTGAAATTGGAGAAGTGTTGGGTTTAGCTCTCTGGAATCTCGGATTCCACAGATGAGATTAGTCGCTGCAATACAGCGACTGGTCGCTGCATTATGCAGCGACTGATCGCTGCATTATGCAGCGCTTGCAGCGATTAGTCGCTGCTTTTCTTTTGCCTCTGCCTTCCTGTTTTACCCTTAGTCGATTAGATAAATGTTTTAATTTTATTGTTTAGTTTTAAATGGTTCTAATTTAAATTGTTTTGAGTTTATTAAATGGTTAAAATATGGTTTTTGATTTCGATTCTGATTGGATTTTCCGCTTCAGGTTAGGTTTAAAGTTTATAATAAGTGAAAAAAAAAATAGTACGGGTAAATTGGGTACAGTGTCTGGGTTGTGGCACAAATCCTCTCTTAATTCACACAACCTGAATGATGAATATGAATGATGAGGATGAATGATGATTATGAACGATGAATACGAATGATGAACAAGAATGAAGACCTTGAGTATGAATATGAATAAGAAAAGATTCATGAGCATTTGTTTTCTTAAAATGAGCATTCATGCATACTTGTTAGCAGTGCATTCCTTACTAAACATTAGGCGTATAGTTTAAACCTTATGATGTAGGTGAAGATTTAGCAGGTGAGGATTCCAAATTCAGTGATGATGTCTAAAGGCTGGTTGCAGGATTGTGCTCAGGGTGGGAGACTGTGGCTGGCAGGCGAATATAACCATGATTAAGCTCATAATGTGTCAGTAAGATTTATGATGAACTGATGTTTAAGTAGAATGAGATTATATTTTAACATTGAGCTTCATAATTGTCTGGTTTAACTACTGAGTCTGGGGATGATTTCAAAGATATGGAAAGAGTTACTATAACTAAGTCTTCCGTATAAGAATGTTTGGATGAGTCTCTGATTTTCATACATATTAGTGTTGAGTCAATGTGGATTGAAGTCTGTTAAGAGTCTGCATCTACCAACGGATGATTTCTATCGGAAGATGTTAAGAGTTTGCATCTACCGACGGATGGTTTCTATCGGAAGATGTTAAGAGTTTGCATGTAGCACCCGGTTCCATTGAGTCAAAATTTGAATTATTGTTAATAACGTACTTTTATAGAAGGGTTGGGGGAGTTATTGATTAGGTTAATAAATGACTAGGCAAGGGCAGAAAGGTAATTAGAGATTTAAAAAAAAAGGTTAATGTATTTAAGGTTAGTGATTTGGGGTTTAGTGCTCGGTAGCCGCCACTAATTCCCTTATTTCTCTCCCGGCCTTCAACTCTTCAGCAGAAAACTTTCGGGCGATTTCTTCCTCCCTCGATTCTCCTTCAACCTAGGTAAGCTCTCTTAGTTTGTCTGTGATTTTAACAACTAGATAGCTGAGGGAGTACAATGTGTGAAGTTTCGAGGAATACTGTGAGAGAGTCGAGCTCGGGTGTAGTGTTGAATCGGAAATGCACAATGAACTAAGCCTCCAAGCTAGTTTCCCTTGATTTCCTAAATAGATTAGAATGAGGTTTAGTAGAAATCTAATTGACATCCTTTCTATGACCTAGGTGAGCAGACTTCTGAAGTAAATTGAAACTGTGCATTTCCAGGAGAGCCAGGTAAGTAAAGTTTGTTTGTGTGCCTTCGGGCCTACATCACAAAACGTTAGGGTTGTGTTTACTTGGACGTGTTTGTGTGTGTGTTATGCATCATGTTTTAAAAGTATACGAAAATGAATTTGAATGCATGTTGGCATGGTAAGGAATGAACATATTGAAACAGTTATGAGAATCAGTTTTACTGTTAAGGGAAATAATCCAACCCTTAATGAGACAGTGGATATTTATACTTTGGGAGAGTTGATCCAACTCCCAATTTCACAGGGGCATCTGAACAGTGAATTAGCTTTACTGTTAATGGAGCTAATCCAACCCTTAATGAGACAGTGGATATTTATACTTTGGGAGAGTTGATCCAACTCCCAATTTAACAGGGGGATCTGAACAGAAACAACGCATGAACAACTGAGAGGAGAAAGTAGAAATTGCACGTTTAGGAATTCATGTTCCAGCATTTCATTCTTTTCTTTTCATCATTGCTTTGCTTACTTAGCATTAGGCTAATAGATGAGTTTTGTGATGTAGGCTAAGAAGTGACAGCAGGTGATTCTTCTGAGTTCATTGAGGGATAGACTGGTTGGGGGAGCACACTCATGCCACGGACCTGGTGAAGTGATGAGGCGATTTAACTGATGTCTATTTGGTGAGAAGATTTAGTTGACAGTGATTAAAACTTAGAAATGCTAAGTTTCCATAACAGTAGTGGTTTCAGTACTTTAAACACGTTTTGAGTTTTTTTTCTGATAACGGTGATCTATTGAGTTTTAAATGTTATTTTTACTGGACTTGATTAATGCAATGGTTTGAGTTGTTTCTGAATGGTCTTGGAAAAGTAAGCAAATTCATTTCTGTAATCAATGTTGTGTATGTTTTGTGAGGAGTCGTTGAAATGTACTCTGTTTTCTACCGGTAGATGATGTCTATCGGTAAATGTTGAGTTATGTTGTCTATCGGAAGATGTCTTCAGAAAAGCCATCGGATGATGTAGGTTTAAGTTTATCGGAAGATGTCTTTAGATGAGCCATCGGATGATACAGGTTAATTCTATCGAAAGGTGTAGGTTTAAGTCTACCGGATGATGTCTCAGTAAACTCATCGGCAGATGCGTGCTGACGTCATCGGAAGGTGTAGGTTAAGTCTATCGGATGTTGTCCCAATAAACTCATCAGCAGATGTAGGAGAATTATCGTCGTTTAGTCTATCGGTAGATGATGAGTTATTGCTCTGTCACCTACCAGTAGATGAAGACTTTGCATTATCGGAAGGAGAGGGTGTCATACTTTGTCGTGTAGTCATCGGTAGATGCAGTCTACTGAAAGTTGTCTGTGTTGTATATTTTCCGGGTGACGTCATCGGTAGAAGCCTCCTATTTCCTGTTTCTACTTCCTCCGTTGACTTTGTCGTCGGCAGTTTGGTTTGACCTCTGCAACTTCTCGAGTATTCCTCGTTTAAAAACTTTATTTCTTTTGGCCGATTACTCTGAACATTTCCAAAACATTATTTTAACAATGTTTTTCACAGTTTGTTTAACTCCATAGTTATTCAAATGATTTCCGCTGCAAGTTCTCAAAGGTTTTGAGGTTTTAGTAAAATGATTAATCTTGACTTTCGGGTAAAGTTTTAACTTAATCCAAAATTTCTTAGTCATGTTCGAGCGATGAGTAGCGTACCGGGTTCAGAAAACTCGGGGCGTTACAGTGTGATATCAGAGACATTCAGTTAAACCGTTCAAAAGATTACTCATCAGTGCCAGTCGTTGCATGGGAGTACTCCAACAACTGTAAGTGTTTACTTTAGCTTTAGTAATTAGATGTTTATAAAATTAGTTAACCCTGCGCAGGAATATAGCAAAAATGTCTAGACGACCGGGAAGGCCAAGAGTGCAGAGAGAGACACCAACTCCGGGAAGCGCAGAAGATTCTAGTGTAATCGGACAGTTGACAGATCTAGTGCGTCAGCAGGCAGAACTAATGCGCCAGCAATCCGATCAACTAGGAGTACTGCTGAACCGAGAGGTACAAGGAAGTGCCAACTCGGGTTCTAGCAATGAGCATTTCGGGGATAGATTTCAGAGACTAAGACCACCCACGTTTGATGGTCAGTCATCTGATCCTATTGTGGCTGAAGGGTGGCTTAGGAAGATAGAGAGCATGTTTAGGTGCGCCAGCATAGGAGAAGGAGATAAGGTCACGTTAGCAACATTTCACTTGGCTGGCGAAGCACAACTCTGGTGGGAGACAATGGAGACCACCACCGACGTTTTAGCAATGCCCTGGTCCCGATTCAAAGACATTTTCTATGAGAAGTATTTCAACAGCACAGTCTAGACTGCGAAGAAGTTAGAATTTCTGAACTTGAAGCAGACCGGGTTTGTGGCCGAGTATAGTAGGCAGTTCGAGTCCCTGTCTAGGTTTGCTGGGCATTTTGCTCACAAGGACGAGGATAAGGTGTTCAAGTTTATGCATGGACTGAAGCCATAAATTTACCGTGGGGTTAGATTTTGTGGAATCAAGGGCTTGACCTTCAGTGAGGTTGTGTCCACTGCCTTGGAAGTGGAAGAAGCTGAAGGAAAGTGTGCAAGACCAAAGGAGGTCCCACAAAGGTTTAACCAACCACACCAACAAAGAGGAACGAAGAGGCCAAATGTAGGCCAAAATAGCCAAGGAGTAGGGGGGAAGGTACAGAATGTCAGGAAATTTCCCTAGTCCTAAGTGTTTGAAGAACCATCAGGGGGAATGCAGACTGGGCCTTGGAAAGTGTTTCAACTGTGAGGAGGTTGGACACACGTTCAAAGAGTGCTCGAAGCCTAGAATCACCAGGTGCTACAATTGTAACAAGGTCGGCCACATTAGCAGAGATTGTCCGGTTCCTAAGAGTGGCCCTACTATGATCAAACCAAGAATATTCTCCATGACGGAGTCGGGTGAGGAACAGCCTGTTGTGGTGTTAGGTACTGTATTAATCAACTTTGTGCCTGCTTTTTCTTTAATAGATTCTGGTGCCACACATTCATTTATAGCATCTACTTTTGCTGATAAGTTAGACGTACAGTTCATCCCTTCCATGCATGTGTATAATGTTGCATTGCCTTCTGGTGAACGCATGAATTCCAACCAAGTGATGCTTGGCAGTGAAGTGTTAGTAGGGAGTGTAAGCCTACCTGCTGATCTTATAATTATGGATATATTAGGATTTGATGTAATCCTAGGAATGGACTGGTTGTTTAAGCATCATGCCACAATAGATTGTAGGACTGGAATAGTTAGCTTCCAACCCCCTGGTAGTTTGAAACACACCTTTCAAGCCTCAAGGAAAAGTAAGGAAATGTCTGTAATGACTTCTATTAACACAAGACCCTCCCCTTGCAGAGAATATTTGTGCTTTTTGGCCAGTGTTTTAGACACACAAACTGTAGAAAAATCGAACCCCAAGGATGTTTTAGTTGTCCAAAATTTTCCAGAAGTATTTCTAGATGATCTTCCTGGTTTGCCACCGGATAGGGAAATTGAATTCGTGGTAGATGTTTACCCCGACGCTGAGCCAGTATCTAAGAATCCATATAGACTAGCACCAACAGAACTTAAAGAGTTGAAGAAACAGTTAGAGGACTTGTTGGAAAAGGGGTTCATACGCCCTAGCTTTTCACCATGGGGCGTACCTGTAACGCCCCGAGTTATCTGAACCCGGTTCGTTACCACTAACGCAAACATCACCAAGAACTCTCGGAGCAATTTACAATTTCACTCGAGGATCAAGATTTGATGCTTATTAAAACCTAAAAATGTTTAAAACTTGCAGCGGAAAATCATTTAGACAAGATGTGAATTAATAAAAACTATAAAATAATGTTTGAAAGAATCAGTTGAAGTGTTAAGGAATAATTAGTTGAAGGAAGTAAAAGTTTAAATCGTTAAATACCGATGGGGTGACAGAGGTCAAACGCCCCTGCCGACGACTAGTCAACGGAATAGGCCATATATAAATAACAGGCTTCTGCCGATGACGTCACGACTCAAACACAGCTGCCGACGACTAGTCAACGGAATAGGCCATATATAAATAACAGGCTTCTGCCGATGACGTCAGCAGGATAACTTAATTATCCAGCTTCTCCTGCCGGTGACGTCAGCCAGATAAACCCATTATCTAACTTCTGCCGATTGCTAAACGGCTAAGTAGAATGTCCTACTTATGCCGATGACGTCAGCAGGATAACTTAATTATCCAGCTTCTGCCGATACGTGCTTATCACGTGACTTTTAAAACTTATGCCGATAGAAGGCAAGTTTACTGCTTATCAACTACCGGTAGGACAACAAAACAACTACTCTTCTCCTGCCGATAGACTTTACCAAACAACATCAAATAGACGTATTACTCAACTTCATATCGATGGACTGAACAATTTGACAGTAAACTTGACTAACAATTGGACTCAACATTTTACCAAAACTCATTCTAAAACACCTCAATTCATTGTATTACTCAAATTCCGTAAAATCAGCATTCTAGAAATTCAACAGGACACTAACATCAGAAATTCTAAAATGTATTCAAAAGGTTGCAATCTCTACTGTTATAAAAATTCAACATACTCAGACTAAATCATTGTCAATTAATTTCTCATATCTGCAGACATCAGTTAATCCGCCTCGACAGTTTGCCGAATCAGAACATGAGAGTACTCCTCCAACCACATCTATTCATTTGCACGATCAAGGAAATCACCTGCTATATTCTCAACACCTACATCACAAAACTCATCTATTAGCCTAATGCTAAGTAAGCAGAGCAAGAAATGATGGAAGTACAGAGATATGCAAATCCTAAATATGCAATTTCTACATTCCTCTTCCTCAGTTATATTGCATTCATTCAACCGGTCTGATGATCCCTGATACAATGGGAGGTGGATCAGCTTTCCCAGGGTATGAATCCACATATATGTCACTTAAGGGGTGGATTAGTTCCCTTAACAGATGATTGATCCCTGATACAATGGGAGGTGGATCGGTTTTTCCCAAGGTATGAATCCAGTTATGTTCGATTAAGGGGCGGATTAATTCCCTTAAAAATGTATTGTCTCAATCTGTTCACAACTCACCATGCTACTTCATGTAAATTCATTTTCGTTTTCTTTCCAAAATATGATGCATGGCAATTGAAATGAAACATACTTTCATGCATACAAGAAAATCCTAGTGTTTTGTGATGTAGGCCCGAAGGCAAATACAAACTCTACTTACCTGGCCCTCCTGGAATTACTTGGTTGCTAGCTACTTCGGTTTAGCTCAAACCTAAAATCGTAGGCAGTATGTTAGTTATACTTCATTCTAAACAATCCAGGAGTTTAAGGAAATAAATTATGGAGTTCGGATCTTCGTGCATTCCCATTTCACAGAAACCCGAATCTATACCAAATCATAGCGTTTTCCTCGAAACTTCATACATTGTATTCCCTCAGCTATCTAACTACTAAAATCACAAGAAGACGAGGAGAGTTCACCTAGGTTGAAGGAGAATCGAACAGGGGAATTGCCTGGAGAATCCTGCTGCTCGAGCTGAAAAACCGAGAGGAAATGAGGGAAAGGGTGGCGGCTACCGTGAAATAACTCAAAACCTCTTTCCTTAAATACGTTATCCACTTTTTAAATTTCCAATTACTCATATGCCCTTGTCTAGTCATCCACCAACCCTACATTTAATATTGCCATATAAAATGCACCATTAGCTACAAGAGATAGAGAATTGGTCTATATAAAAACCGGGTATTACAGTACCTGTCCTTTTTGTCAAAAAGAAGGACGGATCAATGCGTATGTGCATAGACTATAAAGAATTGAATAAGCTAACTGTCAAGAACAAATACCCTTTGCCGAGAATTGATGACTTATTTGACCAACTTAGGGGTGCAAGAATTTTCTCTAAGATTAACCTTAGGTCCGGTTACTACCAGCTGAAGGTAAAATCCGAAGATATCTCAAAGACTGCCTTTCGCACAAGGTATGGACATTATGAGTTTTTGGTTATGTCTTTTGGTTTGACAAATGCTCCAGCAGCCTTCATGGATCTCATGAATAGGGTGTTTCACGAGTTTTTGGACAAATTTGTCATAGTATTCATAGATGACATTCTAATCTATTCTAGAACTAAGGAAGAGCATGCAGGACACTTAAGCTTGGTGTTAGGATTACTGAGGCAGCACCAACTTTATGCCAAATTTTCTAAGTGTGAGTTTTGGTTGGACAAAGTTCATTTTCTTGGTCATGTGATCTCTGGAGATGGGATATCTGTTGACCTAGCCAAGATTCAAGCAGTTAAGGAATGGCCTCAACCGAAGAATACCACTGATATCTGAAGTTTCCTTGGATTAGCTGGATATTATAGAAAATTCATCGAGGGATTTTGAAAGATTGCCACACCCCTTACTATGTTAACAAGGAAGAATGTGAAGTATAGTTGGACTGATAAATGTGAATCCAGTTTCCAGACCTTGAAACATAAACTGACCAATGCTCCAATTTTGACACTTCCTGTAGAAAATGGTAAGTTTAGCATTTACTGTGACGCATCCAAGGTTGGACTTGGCTGTGTCTTGATGCAAGAGGGAAGAGTAATAGCTTATGCCTCACGACAGTTAAAGACACATGAGAAGAACTATCCTACACATGACTTAGAACTAGCTGCCGTGGTCTTTGCATTAAATATTTGGAGGCACTACTTGTATGGACAAACCTGTGAGATATTTTCGGATCATAAAAATCTGAAATATATATTCACGCAAAAGGAACTGAATATGAGGCAACGTAGGTGGTTAGAGTTTGTCAAAGACTATGATTTTGAGATTAAGTACCACCCTGGCAAGGCGAATGTAGTAGCTGATGCTTTGAGTAGAGTGACCCCTTTAGTTTCTGCTTTGACTCTAGACATACCGATAGCTTTAGAGACAGAATTCCAAAGATTTAACCTGGAAACTGTGACTAGTGTGTCAGCCATGCTTTCAGCCATATCTTTGAGGCCAACTATTTTGGAGAAAATAAGGGAAGTTCAAATGAATGACACTGACTGTAATAAGTATAAGTTGTGCATAGATTCTACTGACAAGTCGGATTTCAACTGCTCAGCTGATGGAATTCTCAAGTTTCGAAATAGATGGTTTGTTCCGGCTGATACTGAGCTTAGGAAGGAGATCCTATCTGAGGTTCATTCCTCCAGACTTTTTGTTCATCCTGGAAGTACAAATTGTACAGAGATCTTAAGCAGCATTATTGGTGGCCAGGTATGAAGAGAAGTGTGGCGGAGTATGTGGAGTCATGTCTGGTCTGCCAGCAAGTCAAAGCTGAACATCAGAGACCCTCAGGAACATTACAACCTTTACCAGTTCCCGAATGGAAATGGGAACAAATAACTATGGATTTTGTTATAAGATTACCTAAAACAGTAAAAGGTCACGATGCAATCTGGGTAGTAGTTGATCGTTTAACCAAATCAGCTCACTTTCTGCCAATGAAGATAACATACTCGATGGATCAATTGGCTGAGTTGTATGTGCACGAAGTTGTTAGGCTGCATGGTGTTCCAAACACCATAGTTTCAGACCGAGACTCCAGATTTACATCTAAGTTTTGGAAAAGTTTGCACAAGGCTATGGGGACACAGCTTAGTTTTAGCACAGCCTTTCATCCTCAAATCGATGGACAATCCGAGAGAACTATCCAAACGTTGGAGGATATGCTTCGGGCTTGTCTGCTGGAATTTCAAGGTTCTTGGAGTAAGTATTTACCATTGGTTGAGTTCTCTTATAATAACAGTTTTCAGGCAACAATAGGCATGGCACCATACGAGGCATTGTATGGACGGAAGTGTAGATCTCTATTGTATTGGGATGAAGTTGGAGATGCACAGTTGATTGGTCCTGACATTGTGCAGCAGACAGTGGAGAAGATTGCTCTTATCCGACAAAGAATCTTAACAACTCAAAGCCCGCAGAAAAGCTATGCAGACAAAAGACGAAGAGAATTAGAATTTGATGTTGCTAATGAAGTTTTCCTTAAGGTGTCACCTTTCAAAGGAGTTGTGAGATTTGGGAAAAGAGGCAAGTTAAACCCCAGATATATTGGGCCGTTCCAAATCGTGAAGAAAATTGGAAAGTCAGCATATCAACTTTAGTTACCAGCCTCTCTAGAGGGAATTCATAATGTGTTTCACGTTTCCATGCTAAAGAAATATGTTAGAGATCCTTCACAGATTATAGAACAGCAGAACAATGAAGTCCTTCCTACTCTTACATATGAGGAGAAACCAGTAAGAATCTTAGATTTTGCAGTAAAGGTACTACGCAACAAGGAGGTTCCACTGGTAAAAGTCTTATGGCACAACCAGAATGTAGAGGAGACAACTTGGGAGCGCCAACAAGACATGATGGACCAATATCCGGAATTATTCAGGTACTGAATTTTGAGGACAAAATTCTTTTAAGGAGGGTAGATTGTAGCACCCGGTTCCATTGAGTCAAAATTTGAATTATTGTTAATAACGTACTTTTATAGAAGGGTTTGGGGAGTTATTGATTAGGTTAATAAATGACTAGGCAAGGGCAGAAAGGTAATTAGAGATTTACAAAAAAAGGATAATGTATTTAAGGTTAGTGATTTGGGATTTAGTGCTCGGTAGCCGCCACTAATTCCCTTATTTCTCTCCCGGCCTTCAACTCTTCAGCAGAAAACTTTCGGGCGATTTCTTCCTCCCTCGATTCTCCTTCAACCTAGGTAAGCTCTCTTAGTTTGTCTGTGATTTTAACAACTAGATAGCTGAGGGAGTACACTGTGTGAAGTTTCGAGGAATACTGTGAGAGAGTCGAGCTCGGGTGTAGTGTTGAATCGGAAATGCACAATGAACTAAGCCTCCAAGCTAGTTTCCCTTGATTTCCTGAATAGATTAGAATGAGGTTTAGTAGAAATCTAATTGACATCCTTTCTATGACCTAGGTGAGCAGACTTCTGAAGTAGATTGAAACCGTGCATTTCCAGGAGAGCCAGGTAAGTAAAGTTTGTTTGTGTGCCTTCGGGCCTACATCACAAAACGTTAGGGTTGTGTTAACTTGGACGTGTCTCTGTGTGTGTTATGCATCATGTTTTAAAAGTATACGAAAATGAATTTGAATGCATGTTGGCATGGTAAGGAATGAACTTATTGAAACAGTTATGAGAATCAGTTTTACTGTTAAGGGAAATAATCCAACCCTTAATGAGACAGTGGATATTTATACTTTGGGAGAGTTGATCCAACTCCCAATTTCACAGGGGGATCTGAACAGTGAATTTGCTTTACTGTTAATGGAGCTAATCCAACCCTTAATGAGACAATGGATATTTATACTTTGGGAGAGTTGATCCAACTCCCAATTTCACAGGGGGATCTGAACAGAAACAACGCATGAACAACTGAGAGGAGAAAGTAGAAATTGCACGTTTAGGAATTCATGTTCCAGCATTTCATTCTTTTCTTTTCATCATTTCTTTGCTTACTTAGCATTAGGCTAATAGATGAGTTTTGTGATGTAGGTGAAGAAGTGACAACAGGTGATTCTTCTGAGTTCATTGAGGGATAGACTGGTTGGGGGAGCACACTCATGCCACGGACCTGGTGAAGTGATGAGGCGATTTAACTGATGTCTGTTTGGTGAGAAGGTTTAGTTGACACTGATTAAAACTTAGAAATGCTAAGTTTCCATAACAGTAGTGGTTTCAGTACTTTAAACACGTTTTGAGTTTTTTTTCTGATAACGGGGATCTGTTGAGTTTTAAATGTTATTTTTACTGGACTTGATTAATGCAATGGTTTGAGTTGTTTCTGAATGGTTTTGGAAAAGTAAGCAAATTCCTTTCTGTAATCAATGTTGTGTATGTTTTGTGAGGAGTCGTTGAAATGTACTCTGTTTTCTACCGGTAGATGATGTCTATCGGTAAATGTTGAGTTATATTGTCTATCGGAAGATGTCTTCAGAAAAGCCATCGGATGATGTAGGTTTAAGTTTATCGGAAGATGTCTTTAGATGAGCCATCGGATGACACAGGTTAATTCTATCGAAAGGTGTAGGTTTAAGTCTACCGGATGATGTCTCAGTAAACTCATCGGCAGATGCGTGCTGACGTCATCGGAAGGTGTAGGTTAAGTCTATCGGATGTTGTCCCAGTAAACTCATCGGCAGATGTAGGAGAATTATCGTCGTTTAGTCTATCGGTAGATGATGAGTTATTGCTCTGTCACCTACCGGTAGATGAAGACTTTGCATTATCGGAAGGAGAGGGTGTCATACTTTGTCGTGTAGTCATCGGTAGATGCAGTCTACTGAAAGTTGTCTGTGTTGTATATTTTCCGGGTGACGTCATCGGTAGAAGCCTCCTATTTCCTGTTTCTACTTCCTCCGTTGACTTTGTCGTCGGCAGTTTGGTTTGACCTCTGCAACTTCTCGAGTATTCCTCGTTTAAAAACTTTATTTCTTTTGGCCGATTACTCTGAACATTTCCAAAACATTATTTTAACAATGTTTTTCACAGTTTGTTTAACTCCATAGTTATTCAAATGATTTCCGCTGCAAGTTCTCAGAGGTTTTAAGGTTTTAGTAAAATGATTAATCTTGACTTTCGAGTAAAGTTTTAACTTAATCCAAAATTTCTTAGTCATGTTCGAGCGATGAGTAGCGAACCGGGTTCAGAAAACTCGGGGCGTTACATTGCATCTACCGATAGATGATTTCTATCAGCAGATGCAATTTAAGAGATGTTTAGAAACAGATGTGTCGCATGGCGGGCACGTGACCATCGGTCGATGCGAGTCTATGACTCTATCGGCAGATGCAATTTAATAGATGTTTAGAAACAGATGTGTCACATGGCGGGCACGTGACCATCGGTCGATGCGAGTCTATGACTCTATCGGCAGATGCAGTTTAGGAGATGTTTGCAAAAAATATATATATAATACTAATAATGAACAAGGTGCATGAAGTAAGAACCGATTGATTAAGAGGTTAAGTTATGAATTACGTGGCGACTCCAACTGGGGTTGTTACTGACGCAGTCGTCCAATTTTACAAAGCAGACGCGGTCGTCCAATCTTACAAAGCAGACGCAGTCATCCAAACTTAAAAGACAGACGTAGTCATCCAAACTCACAATATAGACACAGTCGTCCAAACATTAAATACTGAAGCAGTCGTCCAAAGTCAAGACAAACGCTGTCGTCCAAAGTACTCGTCCGAATTTTAAGCGTCAAAATGTACGAGTACGTGTTCAAAGACAGAACATTGAATTGATGTAACTCATTCGTCCAAACTCAGTCTTCCAAAGGGAGAATAGACCACGAGTGATAGCGACTCCAAAACTCAACAGATATTTTATTGCGTACGGACTCATCTCCAATGGTCATATTTTGAATGAGACGCGGATTACAGACAAGAGTATAAATAGAAGAATCCGAGCTTAAGAGAAAAACTTTTTGCCAATTTTACAACTATCTCATTTCCTCTCACAAGCAAAAAGTGTCTACAATACTCTGCAACAGTTTACATCTCTCTGCCCTAGAACTTGAGATTTTATCTCGAGAGAGTGTAATCGTTGTTCCTAAAATCTTCATCCTGTAAAACTGTAAGGTAGTGGATTGACGTCTGGCAAGTTCAATCCAGAAGTGTAAAGACAGTAGATCGACGCCCGTGAAGTTCGATCTAGATTTCTTGTGAGGAGAAGGAAAGTGTCACAACCCGAAACCCGACGGGTCGAGAATTTTGTATAATCATATTCGTAATCAAAATGTCAACCCAATTCTTTTTTTTTTGTGTATATATATAAATACGTTTTTAAAGCAATTCCAATTAAATTCGAAGTCATTTAAAATCATTAGGGGAAATATTTATTTAAAGAAAAGAATCAACAAACAATCGAATCAACCTCTGTCGTTCACATCCACCGCTCATTTCTGTCGAGCGTCATCCACCGCTCAACAGTAATATCTCACATCTACCGATGACGTCAGTCGGATGACTCATTCACCCAGCATCCACCGGTCATTTCTGTCGAACGACATCCACCGCTCAACAGTAATATCCCACATCTACCGATGACGTCAGCCGAATGACTCATTCACCCAGCATCCACCGGTCATTTCTGTCGAACGACATCCACCGCTCAACAGTAATATCTCACATCTACCGATCATCATAAACACACAACATTCACCGGTGAACAGTAACCATCAACATCCACCGGTCAGACCACGTGTTACCCACGTGACTTCATTAACTCGGCATACGACATCTACCGCTCACATTCACAGAACACGTCCACCAATGACATCAGCCGGATGACTCAATCATCCAGCATCCACCGATCAATAATACTCAACATCTTCCGGTGACGTCAGCCGGATGACACATTCATCCAGCATCCACCGCCCAACAGTAACCTAACCTCTACTGATTATTGATCTTAGAAACTTAACTCCCTTTTTCCAACAATCCCCATACACATAGACCTCGTAATCCTTAACTTAAGTTCATAGCGGAAGACTTATCACATAGAGAAGAATCTTAAATCTGGAACCTTCTTAAAGTTAAACTCGTAATTAATAAGTCAAATATCTGTTAACATAAAGAAGTTCATGTCCCATTCATGCAGTCATATCATAGATCTTACTTAATTGTACTGAAAGCAACACTCCACGGGTTAAAAATCACTTCCCAGCCACAAATCATCACCATAAGCAGCAACCAGCAAATAGACCTAAGCATTTTCTTCTAGACTGAAGTCCTCACCTGCTATTTCATCACCTACATCATAAGGTTCAAACTATAAGCCTAATGCTTAGTAAGGAGTGCAACAAACACATGAATGCTCATGAATGCTGCATAAAATCATGTTCACATCTTTTAATCAAATCGGGAATCATGCTTGTGTTCACATTTACTTTCAAATCGTGGGAATCATATTCTTGTTCATCATTTTCATATCATAGATTAAAGAAGAGTTTGTGCTGTAGGGGGTAGGTAGAGTGCGTGTACATGGCCCTTTACTGGCAAGAATCATGGTCCATCCGTGGACAGTGACATGGCCAATACCGCCCCCAACCCTCACTTAATCAAGGTTTCATACATTTCGTTTTCTTGTTTCATTCATAAAGGGATATGCGTGTAAAATATTTTGTATACTCTGTAAATAAATCATGATACATGGATATAAACATTCTCAAAACATGAGACCATGGAAAGAGTCATTCATCAGAAAACAGAGCATACACTATTCCAAACATTATACTGAAACAGACGATCTTCCCAAACATCATTGAATACCAGAAACAAACTCACCTTACTACCCTTGTGATGTAGGGCTCTAATAGCCGGAAACTTAACACACTCACTTACCTGGATTCCTTAGCAATGTCTTTCCTTCACTTGGAGCTTTTTCCCACCTAAGTCATTTCACGTATTAATGTAAGAAAACAAATCCTAAGTAGTCTAATATTCTAGAATGGTAGCTTTCTAACTAAGTATATATATCCTAGAAGTCTAACTCATTTCCATTCGAGCATTATATCAGTCACCTAGTATGCATAAAAACCTCAGCTAAACGATAATGGCGTTCGGGTTCACCAACTACCCAGGCTCAGCCAACGTTCATTATATCTACTTATTATCTACAACAATCATAAATGTTATCTTAATAGCTATATCTACCATGATACTTCAACTTCCTTAGAAAACCCGAATCTAAATCTCTAATCAACTCTCAAATGACCAATCAGTAAACACATTGTCCAAATCTTACCTCGAGCTTGAAGTATCGAAAGAAATTTGAAGGAAGTTGATCGCTGGAGGAAGAACAGAGAAGGGAGCTGAGGGGAGAGAGAATCAGCTGAGAGAAAAGTCGACTGGTGGAGGTTTTTTGTGACAATTTAGGAATTTCATTTTCTATTTATACACTTAATGAGTCAGGCTTAATTACAAGTTTGCCACCAATCCTAATTTTATAAAGAGAACTGATTAAACTTTGACGCCTAATTTCGACCAAAGAAATACATAAATACAAAGTTGGCAGTTAATATCGTTTACCTTAAAAAAAGTTCACCTGTCTGAAGTTGTCGGGTGTTACAGAAAGAATCTTCAAGAAGGAGCCTTGGAGCATGGAAGTAGGAAGGATTGGCCAAACCACGTTAAAAACCTTGGTGTTATTTTTCTCTCTCTCACTCTTACTTTTATTTGTTTAATACTGTTTGTTGTTTATTACAATATCATCTAAAAGTAAGCAGAAAAGATAAACCTAATTTGCATATCTAAAATCGATTAGATCAAGAAATTTATAATTCACCCCCCCCCCTTAGACAATCACGATCCTACACAAATTAGGTGGTCCACACATCATGTAACACCCGAAAAATTTTGATAACGTGCGTAGCCCTAGGTTAGAAGTATTATGAGAGTTTATTATGTTTAGGGTAATTAAAGTTAAGTGTTATTGGTTATTGGTTAGAAGAAAGAAAGCAAAGAAGTTGAATTGTCAAAACAAAGGGGTGAAAAGTCAAAATATAAATTAACCAATGAAAAGCTAAGTAATTAAGTAAAATAAAATATGGTAAAATTGAATGGAAGAAGAGGTTAAAGGATGCTTTTCACGTTGGAATCCATCTGAGAAAGGGGAAATGGTGATTTTAGCTTTCTTCTCCACCTATTCTTCAGGTTTTGCCCTTCCTCCATTGCTGAGCACTCTCTACCTCTATTATTCAAGGTTTCAAGAGATTAAGGTAATACTTTGAGTGGGTTTTGGTTTGTATACATATAGGTGAAGTTTATTGGTGATTTTCGGGTGTTTTGGAGGAGTTTAGTGAGGGTTTGAAAACCCTAGATTGAGGATTTCGAAAATTCATTTCTTTGGTTAGTTTTCTTCCTAATTTTTAGTTTAAACCCTTAATGATGTTAGTTTAGGTGGTTTGTAGCGAGAAGTGGAAGATTGGAAGTGAATTAGAGAAAAACCAGTTTTTAGCAAATGTGTACCCGGTTCTGTTTTCTGGTTTTCGGTTTGGCCAAGTAATTTATTTGGTTAATTTGAGTGTTTCAATAGATATTAGACGTGTAGAGGTTTCCGACTTGGGGTGGCACATCAAAATCCATTGAAAAACGAGGGAGTTATGGCCGTTCGAAGTTGGATGTTGTTAACTTTGGGTAAAAATTGGGTTTTGTGTTTTGAGAGTGAAATTTATTTTAGGTGTTGTTTAGTTTTAGTTAGAAAATCCCTTAGACTTTCTTGGTAACTTATCAAGTTAAGTTTTTGTTATTTTAGGTCGTCGAGCCAGTAAAGTGATAAGACGAAGTGAGCAATTGAAAGCCGAGCAATCAGGTAAGTAGTGGATAGCTTGTGTTTTGCATTCTGGCCTACACCATGGAACGGTAGGGAATTGTTTGCTTGGTTGTTTCGTTTTGTTTCGTGTTGAGCATTTTGTGTGACATGTATCATTCTTTTCTAACTACGAAATATATGTTTTGAGCATCGTTTGCAAACTTTGAAAGTGAAATGTAAGATAAGAAAATGGATATGCAACCTGGTCTCGAGTAGAATAGCCTCGTCGGGCAAGTGGCTCATTGTAGCACCCCGAGAGGGATCCTACGAGAGATACTATGCTAAATTACGTAATGTGTCGTGAGTATGAATGCCTCGACCTGCTCATGCTGAAAAGCACATTGGGGATTCTGAATGCCTCGACCTGTTCATGCTGAAAGGCACACTGGGGATTCTGATTGCCTCGACCTGCTCGTGCCGGAAGGCACACTGCGGATTCTACGATCGACAAAGGAGGAGATTCGATATGGCCGTCCTGGATTGTATTAGGACGTGTGCCTCCAATCTCACTCCGTGGGTCAAGGCGTGGCCGTCCTAGATTGTATTGGGGCGTGTGCCTACTTGATTCACATGAAAGTGAAAGATAAATGCAACCAGAATGAAAAGAAAATAACAGAGTGTATAGAAACTGCATCCTAGGGTTGAGTCAAGCATGTATTGTTTTAAAGTGCATTTTTCCCTATTTGCTAAGCAATAAGCTTATATTTTGTGTTCTATGGTGTAGGTGACGAGTATTACTCAGGTGAGGTAGAAGAGACAGCCCATGACTAAGCAGCAGTCGGAGGAGTACGGGGTACGCCGGTATGAGCTATTGTCGGGGCGTCTTGGCCACTGTCTTCCTTGGGTAGTGTGGGAGGTTAATATTTTGTATGTAGATAGATTTTCTTGGAATTGTTTAAGTGTTTTAAGTTGTTTTGATTTTGTGAATAAAGATGGGTTTATAACGTTATGAGTATGGTGTGTAAATGGTTTGAGTAGTCCTTACAATAGTTAAATTTGCAGGTTTGGGGTTTTGATAATTTTAGTCGTTATACCGCCCGTTCTGATTTTAAAATAAATAACATCGGGTTTAGTTTTCTCTATTTTTTTATTAACCGTTTTAAGTCGATTTATCAAGATTTTTACGGGACACAGAGTTTAGGGTGTCGAGATTGTGTGATAAAAATTTTAGAATTTTTGGAAGTGTTTGGCTTGACGGAAAATGAAGAAAAGTGAGGAAATGTCGAAAAAATGACAAAATGGGGCTTATTGGCGCGCTGGCACCCGAGGGCGCCGAACGCTCGGCGCTGCGCGTGCGCAGGAGGCGTGCAGCACCCTGCTGCTCGCACGGGGCACGCAGCAGGCGCGCGCCAGCGCCCAGCAAAAAATTTTTTTAAATTTTTTTAACAATTTCTATTTCTACTATGTTTTGACCCGACATTTTTCGACGTATTTTACACGTATTTTACGCACGTTTTCCAACATTTTTGAGGGGTTCGAAAAACCTAAAAATCGAGTCGAAAATTTATCAAAAATTATTTTAAACGTCATTTTAAAAACGGTTTGGGTTAGCAAAGTAGCGCACCGAGCCGGGGCGGATTCGGGGGCGTTACACATCAACTTCAGATTTTCCATTTTAGGTATCAAAAACATTCTCAACAAAAACAGCTTTTGTGTTACTCTTTTTTTGGTAAACAAACATCAATCACAGCAGCAATCCTTGATTAAATCACGTAACTTCAAATTAAATGAGTCTAATACATGCTGGAAGAAAGTTAACACAATAATAAAGTAGCACACAAAAAGTGGTCCCCATTGTCAACATAATACTTTCCCATTTTAGCAAGAACACATGCTGTTAAAAAAAAAACAGAATATGTCTTTGAACTTTTTTGAAATAAGCAGCAATACAAGCACATAAAGTAGGATTTCAACAAGTATTATTCAACCTAAAGGATGCTCAAACATGCTGTAAAGATTTCGTGCTTCATTAATGGTGAAAACAGCAACAAACACCAACAAGAAACAAAGCAGAATTTTTCTGTATCCTAAAAATAGTTTTGTAGTCACTATTATGCAAACAGCCACCAAACGTGATTAACCAACAAAAGTAGTAACTTAAACACTTTAATTAGAACCTAAACTTTAAAACTTAAGTAGGGAAATGTTCATTTGAGTGCTGGAAGAGGCATAAAACAGCAGCACAAGTGGCAATACAAAAAGGGAAATACAAACAGTAAGTACTAAAAGTTGTTAGCAAATGTTTAACCAAAAGAGGAAGCTATTTGAGGAGTGAAATCCCATTGTATTCGAGGAGTCAAGGATTTGCTAGGAATTCCGGATGGAAGAAGAAGCAGATCAAAATATGGTGCAGAAAAACCCAAATTGATATGAATGGAAGATGCCTCTGGAACTTGTTTTTCCTAGTTTTTCCCAAGACGAGGGCCTTACCTCATTAGGGTTACGCCCAAAAAGAAAATCTAACTATATGGAGCTGTTCCGATTGACCTATAATAGAGTCTACTACACTAGCCAAGAAAGAGTTTCTCAGACTTCATTCGCCTTATATAAAAAAGAGGTGAGTGGAGGAAGAATCAAAAAAGAGAATGGTATTGAAAGTTGCTCGTTCATAAATTCACTCGACCACTTGCCTATCCATTAGGCTTGCTACACTACACGACTGGAGTCTAGGGTGTCAATATTTTGGGGGGCAAGGTCAGACTCTAAAAGAGCCTCAAGCTAAGCTAGGTGGCTGTAATGCTTCTTGCTCGCTTGATAGCTGGCATTCACCACTGATTCTTTCTTTCCCAGCGAGGACTTCTTTATTTCCTCTTGAAAAGTCTCCCCTGATCGCATAGTTTCTACGGTAAAATGCCTCCCATAAGATGGGGAGAAAAAAAAAGAAATCGAATAAGAAAAGACCCCCCTTCTGGGACTAGGAGCAGCTATTGCTATGTCATCCCTAACTGTTAGCTCAGTTAGCGCAAAGGGAGTGAAAGCTGTCACTTCCAGAGTTAGCTCCACTCGTGGCATAGCTCAAACAGAGTATGAGTAGTAGTAGCGATCAGTCCTTTTGCCGTTCACAACTTCGATGTTCTTGGGTGCAGATGAACAAGCAGTGTGATCTTTTCCAATGAATACCGGACCAAATCAATATAATACAAGAAATTTCTTGTTGAGTAAAAGCCTATTTTAAGAAAGCGCGGATCTATTTAAGATTCAAAAGAAGAAACTCTTGACCTTCTTCCATATGCCAGGGTATCCACCGTCGGTGGTTTACTAAGTCTTGGCCCTTTAGTTGAGTAAGGTAAGTAAGGGATTCTATTTCATAAAGAACTCCGAGTGAAGGTGTCTGCTTTGCTTCTCGATAGCCAGTCCGGGACAGATTTGACCTTTCAATCAAAGAGAGGATTGGATGCGATATTATCTTTCCGTCAATAGGTCTTGTTCAGCTGTAAGGTAAATAAAGGGAAGGCAGTTTCATTTGGTACTTTCTTCCCGGCCTTAATGAAAAGGACCAGGCCGAAAGGTCAATTCAGTAGCCTAAGGTGCACAAATCGTAGAAAAAGGAAAGGCCTTGACTTCCGGTTGACTCAGATTTGATTCCATTAGTCTCTTGTTTAGCGAAGAACTATTAACAACTCGATGAAGAGAGTCAAGGCTAGCAAAAGTACCTAGGGGAATCCCCAAAGGCTAAGGGATCGGTTGTGTAACACCTGGCTTTACGGGATTTTAATATTCCAATATATAATAGCATTTTTGGTAAATATAACAAATTAAGTCTGTTTTGCGAAAGGAAAGCGTTATTAGAATCCTTATAATTAATATGAATTATGGGAGAATTATTGGAATTTAAGGAATTCCAACCGAGATATAAGACTTAAGTTTCCGGTTTTGATCCTATGGAGATTTAATTCGTAGAAATAACAAAATAAATCTGTTTGACGAACAGAAAGTTTTATTAGAACCCTTGGAATAAATTAGAATTATTGGTGAAATAAGAAAATTTTGGAGAAACAGAATCGATAGACGAATAATAGGATAAACGAGAGATTAAACCGAAGGGTAAACTTGTAATTTTGCAAGCCAAGTTTATTAAAAATCACAAACCCCTTTCTTCTCCCTAATTTTGTCTCCTTCCCCTGCGAACGGCGATTCCCCCCCCCCCTCTCCGCGATGATTGCCTCTTCACGTTTTCCTCTCCTATCGTGATTCTAGGTAAGTTTCTACTGTTAACCGTTATTCTCAAATTTTAAGGTTGTTAAACGATTAGGGTTTTGTTAGGAAATGTTAGATATTGCCTAATATACGATTATTGGACGTCGTTTGTTAGTATAAATGCTTGGGTTGCAATTTTCGGGTATTTGGAGCTTGGGAAACTCCATTAATGGAGGTTTAGGACTTGCAAGCACAAATTGCTCGATGAAATACCTCAATGGGTTAATTTAGAGGTTTAGGAAATTTCTTTAGTTAAAGTTTTGTTAATTTGGACATTTAACAGTTTAAACTCGTATTAACGACAAATGTTGTGAAATTGCCTTAGGTGAACAACGCTCGTGGATGGAGCTAAAATTGCAACGAACGTGAGGTAAGTCTTCGTGACTCGCTTGGCTGATTCGGCCTACACTATAGAGTATTATTGTTCGAGGATATTTTGTGATGTATTGTTTAGTGTAGGTCAGATGGGTAGTTTAGGTTGATTGTGCACTAGAATGTTCTTTTCTTAAGTTATGTGTTTGTTTTATGCTTTTCTTACATTTAATTTATTGTACATGTTCATGCATCATGGTTTTTGAATAAGCATAGAAAATGAATTTCTGCACTACGTTTTTCATGAAAAGAAAAAGGGAAAGGAAAAGGAAATGAAAAGCGAAAAGGTAGGAACGTTTATGAAAAGGAAATGAATAGCGAAAAGGTGGGAAATGAATAGCGAAAAGGTAGGAAATGAGTAGCGAAAAGGTAGGAAATGAATAGCGAAAATGTAGGAAATGAATAGCGAAAAGGTAATAAATGAATAGCAAAAAGGTAAGATGACTACATGATTTTACGAACAGCATACCCATAGCACGCATTTGCATTTACGTAGATTTACTGAGCCTTTAACTCATAAATTGTCTCTATGGTGTAGGTGGCTTTGAAACCGGTGAGAAAGATGTTCTTCCGCCCGACGTATGAACCGGTTGGTGAATGATGGCCCGTGGGAGTGTGCTGGGCAGTCGGTGAGCATTTTGACCCTTGGGGATGTAAGTAAGTGTTTTAGGATTGATGGATAGGAGATAGGGTATTGTACGGATAGAACATTTTAGGATGCTTGGTTCTGGATAACTGATAAAAGATGTTTGATGTTTTAGTAAACTTGTTTTATAAAACGTTTTACTAAGTTTTATTCGGATTTTTATAGTAATGTTTGGAGACGTTTTAGGTTAAGCATGGATATGCTCGGTTTTTGAGCTATCCACGTGGTTGGATTTTGTAGAGTTTATCTTCTAGATAATGCTCGGGTTTTTGAGCTATCCACGTGGTTGGATTTTGTAGAGTTTATCCCGAGCTAATTGGATTTTAGGATACATTTTGAGTCGTTTATTTGGTGGTTGAGAAAAGGAGAAATGAATGATTTTCTGTTGAATTGGTTTAGGGTAAAGGCTATGTGTAAAAGAGAGAGAAAAGAAGAAAAAGCGATTACGATCGATCGGCACACTACCGCAATCGATCGTGATCTGAGGAAAATTTCCGCCAATGATTCTAGAGGTGGCCCGATCGATCGGGCACACTACCACGATCGATCGGGATCATTCAATGATTCCAGAGACGGCCCGATCGATCGGCCACACTGCCGCGACCGATCGGGATCGACAAAGTTACATTCCTAAGTGTCAGCGCGACCACGATCGATCGGGATCACACTGCGATCGATCGTGATTGTGGGAAATCAGGTAAAATGCCCTTTTTGTCCCTAGTGTAACACCCGAAAAATTTCTATAGCGTGCGTAGCCTTAGATTAGAAGTGTTATGGAAGTTTAATTATTTAAAAGTTATAAGCTGTGTAATGAGATGAGAAGAGGAAAGTTTGAACATTCAAAGGTTGAAAAGTCAAATATTTCAACCAATAGAATTTGGTGTTGAAAATTCAAAGGAGATTAAAGAAAAGAGAGATTGAAGGGGTGATGATATGTATAGAAGAGTGATGGAAGTGAATTGTCAAAACAAAGAGTTGAAAATTCAAAACCAAATATGTTGAAAAGTCAAAAGTATGTAACAACCAATAGGAAAGAAGAATTTGTGATGAAAAGTGATGGGAAAATGAGGGATTAAAGGTGGATGGCACGTTGGAAATCAAAGGAGCATAATTGAGGGTTTAAATCAAAAATTTAAACAAAATTGTGGAGGAAAATTAAAAGTAAAAGATTGTTTTTATAAATTAAGAGAAAGTGAAGGAGAAAAACATCAAAAACTCTTCTTCTTCCTCTTGCCCTTCACGGTTCCTTGCAGCCATTGAAGCCCCTCCAAATCTTCATTTCATCAAGAGTTTTCAAGGTATTTTGAGGTAAATTTAGTGGGGTTTTTAGTTTTATACCTTAAGGGGTTGATTTTAGGTGTTTAGTGGGAGTTTTGATGAGTTTATGGAGGGTTTGTGTAAACCCTAAGTGTGACTTCCGAAAATTGAGTTTAAGGGTTGGTTTTCTTGCCAAATTTGATGATTTAGTTGTTGAATGAATTGGTTTAGGTGGTTTATGGAGTTAGATTAATAATTTGAAAGGAGTTTGGAAAAATCGATTTTTCACAATATATGGCCGATTCTGTTTTCTGGACTTTTGGATTGGCCATTGAATTTATTTGGGTAATTTGAGTGTTTCAATGGATAGTAGACGTGTAGAGGTTTTCGAATTGGGGTGGCACGTCGAAATCCGTTGAAAAACGAGAAAGTTATGGCCGTTTGAATGTGGACGGTAAAAATTGTATAAAAATCGGGTTTTAAGGCTTAGGGAGTGGTTTGTCTCAATTATGGTTTCTTAGAATTTTATTAGTGACTTACTAAGTTAAGTTTCGTTATTTTAGGTGATCGAGCGAGAGAATTATCGGACGAAGTGAACAATTGAAAGTCGAGCAATCAGGTAAGTAGTGGATGCGTGTTTTGTTGCCTTCGGGCCTACATCATGGAACGATAGGAAATTGGTTGTTGTTTGTAGGGTTGCTTTGTATTGTATTTTGTTTGTGTGGATGCTTGTCTTGTATTTTGTTCGATGATTGCTTTGTCTTGTATTTGGTTTGGGTGACGGTGAGTTTGAAATGTAAAAAGGGGTAGTGTGAGCTTGAAAGGTAAGGGGTAGTGTAGTGCCATCCTGGGAGCGAGACTCAGGTGTGATTGGGTAGTGCCCTCTTGGGAGCGAGACTCGGAGGGTTAGGGTCATCTTGGGAGCGAGACTCGGATGGATACGCATCTTGGGAGCGAGACTCAGATGTGTAATAGGTGATTGGGTTAGGGCCATCTTAGGAGCGAGACTCGGATAGATACGCAACTTGGGAGCTGAGACTCGGATGTGTAATAGGTGATTGGTTAGGGCCATCTTGGGAGCGAGACTCAGATGGACACGCATCTTAAGAGCGAGACTCAGATGTGTATTAGGTGATTGGGGGTAGAGCTATCTTGGGAGCGAGACTTAGATGGAAATGAATCTTGGGAGCGATACTTGGAGGTGTGTTAGGGTTGTGTGGGAGTTGTGTGTGTATGTTTATATGTGTTTTCCCCTACTTGCTAAGCGTAAGCTTACGTGTGTGTGTGTGTTCTATGGTGTAGGTGGCGAGTATTATACAGGTGAGGCAGAAGAGACAGCTCAGGATTAGACCGCAGACGGAGGAGTACGGGGTGTGCCGGTGCAGGCTGTTGTCGGGGCGTCTTGGCCACTGTCTTCCTCGGGTAGTGTGGGAGGTGAATGTTTTGGTGTCAATGGTTTTGTTTGTAAATGTTTTGTACATGTTGGTTTTGAGAAAAAGTGGAAGTTTTAGTACGTCGTATTTATAAATATTTTCATAACTATTTTGGAGATTTGGAGGTTGGTTGTGTTGTGGATATTGGGTGTATGTATTTGGGATTTTACACTGGTTGGATTTCCGATTTTAATTGCAGGTTTTGGTTTATCCAATTTTAGGTGTTACGCCGTCCGTTTTGATTTTAAACTAAATAACGTCGGGTTTACGTTCGCTATTTTTTATTTATTTGTTTTAAGTCTATTTTCTAAAATTTTTACGAGACTTGAAGATTTGGGGTGTCGGGAGTGTATGGTTAAAATTTTAGGATTTTTGGAATTGTTTTGCTCGTAGAAAAATGAAGAAAAGTTGAAAAAGTTGGAAAAATTGAAATTTGGGCATTTTGGGCTGAAAAACAGAGCGTACGGCGATCGATCGCCACTGGGTGCCGATCGATCTCCCACGGGCGCGTTTTTTGGCTGAAAAACAGAGGGTGTGGCGATCGGTCGCCGCTGGGCGCCGATTGATTGCCCACGTGCGCGCGGGGCGCGCTGGGGGCACGCGCGCGGCGCCCAGCAGCGCCCCAACATGATTTTTTTTTTTTTTTTTTTTTTATTTTTTTTCTATTTCTAAATTGTTTTGACCCGACATTTTCCGACGTATTTTAAACGTATTTTGGGCACGTTTCCCAACATTTTTTGAGGGTTCGAAAAACCTGAAAATCGGGTCGAAAAATTTACAAAAATTATTTTAAACGTCGTTTTAAACACGGTTTGGGTTAGCAAAGTAGCGCACCGAGCCGGGGCGGGTTCGGGGGCGTTACACCTAGGTTCTGCTACCTTTAAATTAAATTGATTTCCTTAGTTTCCTTTAAATTAAATACGTTTTCCTAAAAAGTTTTCAAATGATTTTAGAGTTTATTAGGTATAAAAGAAAAAGAAAAATTTACACGTAAAATTGAGAATAGTGTAAGGGTCGCTACAGGTTGACTTTGTTCACTTTAATGAGTTAGCAGGCGGAAGAAATTAGCGCTTTGATCCAAAGTAAACATTAGCTCTCGAAGGGCCTCAAAATGAGAGAGGGGCGACAACCCTTTGAACATGACGAGGGGGATAGCCGAGCCAAAACATAAAAAAAGAAATTATATAGAAATGAGTTGAAAAGAAAGGAAAAAGGAAGATTTATGAAATACAATCCGATCTGTTCCGTCCAACCCAATATGTATCAATTTCTTTTGACTTCAAGCATTGGATTTACTCTTTCAGTTATGAGGAGTCATAGAAATCACAGGTTCAAAATCACGATCAATTCCTTTTTCAAATTCTGCAGCAGCTGCACGAGCCCTTCCTGCATGCTATAAATGACCTATAAATAGGAAGAATCCTAGAACAAAATGAGAAGTAGCTAATCGGTGAGACATAATTGACTTGCATTAATTTCAGTAGCTACGCCTCCCACAGAATTGTTAGAACCTAACGGAGCATGGGTCATATATTCTGTGGAATTCCGTTCTTGCCAAGGTTGTATATCTTTTTTTAGCCTACTCAAGTCCAAACTATTGGGACCCCTTAGTGGTTCTAACCAGGGAGCACGCAGATCCCAAAAACACATAATCTCTCCTCCAAAGAGAACTTCTCCGGTCAGAGAACGCATTAGATATTTACCTAAACCAGGAGGTCCTTGAGCGGATCCTACATTAGACCCAAGCCATTGGTCTCTAACTAGAAAAGTAAATGCTTGAGCTTGAGAAGCTTCTGGTCCAGTAGGGCCGTCAAACTCACTAGGATAAGTTGTATTATTGAACCATACAAAGTAACAAGCAATAAAACAAAAAACGGATAAAACACCTAAACTGTAAGACAAGTAAGCTTCTCCAGACCATACATGTAACACTTAGGAATTTCCTGTAACGCACGTAAGCCTTGGATTAGACGGTTAGGGTTATGGTATGTAGAGAAGTTAGAATGTGTAACTTGAAGAGAAGAAAAGGAGATGGAATAGTTGAAAAGTCAAAAAGCAAAGGTGTTGAAAATTCAAAGGCAATTTTGACCAATAGAAAAGAAGAACAATTTTTTTAAAAAAGTGTGTGATTGGTGGGGCATTCAAGTGATGTCTCACGTTGGAATCCAAGTGAGAAAGGGGAGGGTTGAATGGCAATTTTAAAAAGATTGGAGGTGGAAATTTAAAATGGAGAGAAATGGTTAGGTTAAAAAGGAAAAACAAGTGAGGTTTTCTTCATCTTCCATGATTTGCCTTCTTCCTCCATAGCCGATCATCCTCCTCCCTTTTCTTCAATTCTTGCTTGGGTTTTTGAGGTAAAGTTGAGTGGGTTTTTAGTTTGGCATGATTTATTGTTGATTATGAGTGTTTTTGAAGTGTTTTGAGTGAGTTTAGGGAGGGTTTGAAAACCCTAGATTTGGAATTCCGAAAATTGTGTTCTCCTTGATGGTTTTCTTCCTACTTTGATGATTTAATCGTTAGATATGATAATTTAGGTTGTTTGGGTGGTTAGATTAGGGATTGGGAGTGAGTTGCTAGAAAACCGGTTTTGTACAATATGTGCACCGGTTCTGTTATGTGCAATTCGAGTTGGCCAATGTGTTTGGTTAGTTAATTTAAGTATTTCAATGGATAATAGACGTGTAGAGGTTTACGGATTGGGTGGAGCGTCAAAATCCATTGAAAAACGAGGAAGTTATGGCCATTCGAAGTTAGATGTTGTTAACTTTGGGTAAAACTCTTGTTTTGTGTTTTGAGAGTGCAATTTGTTTTAGGTGTTGTTTAGTTTTAGTTAGAAAATCCCTTAGACTTTATTGGTGATTTATCAGGTTAAGTTTTCGTTATTTTAGGTCGTCGAGCTAGTGAAGTGATAAGACGAAGTGAGCAATTGAAAGTCGAGCAATCAGGTAAGTAGTGGTTGCTATCCTTTCGCCTTCGGGCCTACACCATAGGACGGTAGGGTTAATGGTTATTTATTTCGTGTTGTGTTGTGTTGCATATTCGTTGACATGCATCATGGTTTTACACGAGTTTCTTGCATGGTTTGGTTGTGAGTGTGAAATGTAATCAGATAAAGTAAATTATAAAATACATCTGGAGTAGTGTGTCTTGTCGGGATTACGTGTTGGAGTGTAGCACCCCGAAGGTACCTCAATGAGAGATGACCGGCTAAAATACGAAATCTTGATTAGTGTGCCTTGTCGGAATTACGTGCTGGTGTGTAGAACCCCGAGGAAACCTCTATGAAGGATGACTGGCTAAAATACGTAAAGGTCAAGAGTATGAATTCCTAGACGGTTATAGGATTCTACGATCGACGAGGGAGATCATGTATGGCCATCCTAAACGGTTATGGGATGAGAGCTGTCTGGTCTTGCTCTGGTGGTTCTGAGTGTGGCCGTCCTAGACGGTTATAGGATGTGCGCCTACTCAAATCACACGGCTTATGAGATAATTAAAGCAATAAACGGCAAATAAGCACAACTGAGTGTTAGAAACTGCATGTGTTAGGTTTGATTGCATTGTGTTGTCGCATTTGTTATTCTCTACTTGCTAAGCATTAGGCTTACGTTTTGTGTTCTATGGTGTAGGTGACGAAGAATATACAGGTGAGGTTTAGTGCAAGGATCAGGACTAGATGCAGTCGTTGATGCACAGAGCACGCCGGTGCAGGCCGTTGTCAGGGCACCTCGACAATGGATTTCTGGGAGTTTGAGGACGGGGTATATTTAGTGTTCTGTTTCGGTATTTTGGGTTGTTTTTGTAACTACCCCAACGGAATCGCCACACAATTCATTACTTAATCTCTTAATCATTTGATTCTTACTTCCATACACCTTGTTCATTATTAGTGTTAATATTATTCCCTCTTTGTTTTCCCCCTTTTTTTTTATTTTCAAACATCTCTTCATCTGCATCTACAGATAGAGTTATAGACTCATATCGACCGATGATCACGTGTCCGCCACGCGACACATCTGATCTCAACCAGCAACAGACATCGACTGGTGGTCACGGGCATTGCACGTGCCTAATTAAAGACATCGCCCGGTCCCGAACATTCTCCGCTAGATGTTCATATTTACCCTACATCGACCGGTGGACATGTGTGCCTCACGTGACTGATTTAAAACATTACCTGAACATTAAACGACAAGAAAATACTCACATCATCCGGTCACTAGACGACAAATTAACATTTACATCATCCGGTGAAGAATTTCACATCATCCACCGACTGCTAGACGACAAAATACCAATTACGTCATCCGGTGAGGAAATACACTTCATCCACAGAACGCTAGACGACAAAATACCAATTACGTCATCCGGTGAGGAAATACACTTCATCCACCGAACGCTAGACGACAAAATACCAATTACGTCATCCGGTGAGGAAATACACTTCATCCACCGAACGCTAGACGAAAAAATACCAATTACGTCATCCGGTGAGGAAATACACTTCATCCACCGAACGCTAGACGACATCCTCATCATCCGGTGACTTATTACACTACATCTGCCGATCACTAGACGACAAAATAACACTCTCATCATCCGATGGCTTAAACACTCTACATCTGCCGATCGCTAGACGACAAATTAACACTCTCATCATCCGATGGCTTAGACACTCTACATCTGCCGATGACGTCAGCCGGATGATTGCCTTATCCAGCTTCTGTCACCCAGCAGAAAACACTATAATCATTAACAACTTCATCCAATGGAAATTACCACAACTCACCCGAATCATAACTTAGTAACCACAAACCTCAAAGAGTAAAATTCATAAACTCATCTAAAATACGCATAGTGGAAGGCTTAAGCAAAACAAACCGTTCAATAATCTTTAAAATCGTATTCAGACTCTAACGACAAACCCTTTAAATCCGAATCTCATTGTTATAAGAAATTCTGTTCTATTTAGTCATCTGTTCATCGTAAACTTTTTTGACTTACTATGAGCATAACCAGGGAACTTAATCGCCTATCCAGCCTTACACTGTCACACTGAGCATCATCCAGCAACCAGCTTTAAACGTTCTCTTGGGATTGGGAATCCTCACCTATTAACTCTTCACCTACATCATAAGGTTCATCTATAAGTCTAATGCTTAGTAAGGAATGCATCAATAACATGAATGCATGAATGCATATTTCGGAGAAATACATGGTCATAAGTCTTTTCTTGTTCATAATCATCATCCATAATCATGAATCATATTCATCATTCGTAATCATTGTTCATATTCATCATTTACGTTGTGTGGAAGGAGAGAGGATTTGTGCCGGTAAAGGGGGTTCGACAATGAGTTTGATCATGGTCCCTACTGCGGGTCGTATTCATATGTCCTTCTTTGGACTGTGACATACGCCGAACCGCCCCCAACCCTCACTCAACCACGTTGCAGGGATTTTATCATCTTATCTTGTTCATGAGAAAACATGCTTTTAAAATATTTTCATGTGCATAAAACATTGATAATGCATGAACATGGAAATTCTTAACTCATTCAGGCTACAGAACAGAACATTTATCTAGTATGAAAGCTTACCATCAAACTAAACGTCAACACAAATACTAGACTGTAGCATAATAACCTCTAATCGTCATATCAGTTACTATCTAGCATCCTTGTGATGTAGGGCCCTATTGGCCGGAAATCCTATACATTCACTTACCTGGTCTCCTTAGCACTTGAGCTCCTTTCTCTTCAAACTTCTTCACCTAAAACATTTACATTGCAGTAGTTAAAACAAAATCCTAATAGTTCTAATCTCAAGTTATCCTAGGATTTAATAGCTAAAGTCATTCCCGAATCTTTAGTCTAATACCCTGTGCAGTTTGAAATCCAAAACCCCAATACCGAGTAGAAAATAGGGCTATTAAACTAACAGATAGCTACATTGCCTAATGCATACCTCAGGCACAGAGTAGACGAGTAGTGGCAGAGAAAACCGATCGTCGAACAGAGTATGCTGAAAGCAGAGAGCAAGAGCTTGGGAAAGAAGAAATCGCCGAGAGTAGAAGATGTCGACTACAGTGGTTAAAATGAAGTTTGAACCCTTTTCCATTTTCTTTAAATACCGGTCACAAACCTCCATTATTACAACTTTGCCACCCAACCTAGCTTAAATCCACATGTAATTAATTAAGCTCGGCATAAAATTCTAAACCGGGAAAAATTAATTAAACACGACCGTTAAAACGGTTAAGGAAATTACCTGGTCGTTATTTTGGGTGTTACAGTTTTGTTGTGCAAATAAAGATAATTTTACGATGTTGTGAATATGGTTCGTAAATTGTTTTGGAAATGATTTGAGAAGTCTTTACAATAGTTAAATTTCCAGGTTTTGGGTTTTTGGAAATTTTAGGCGTTATGCCGCTCGTTTTGGTTTTAAAACAAACGACGTCGGGTTTAGTTTCTCTAATTTTTTTTATTACTCGTTTTAAGTCGGTTTTTCAAGATTTTTACGGGACACGGAGTTAAGGGTGTCGGGATTGTGTGGTAAAAATTTTAGAATTTTTGGAAGTGTTTGGCTTGAAGAAAATGAAGAAAAGTGAGAAAATGTGGAAAAAACGTCAAAATTGGGCATGCAGGCGCGCTGGCACCCGAGAGGGTGCCGAACGTTCGGCGCTGGGCGCCAAACATTCGGGCGCTGCGCGCGCGCAGCGCCCAACACACCAAAAACAAAATTTTTTTTTATTTTTTTTATTTCTAAAATGTTTTGACCCGACATTTTCTGACGTATTTTAAACGTATTTTACGCACGCTCTCCAACATTTTTTGATGGTTCAAAAAACCCGAAAACCGAGTCGAATAATTTACAAAAATTATTTTAAACGCGGTTTGAGTTAGCAAAGTAGCGCATCGAGTCGGGGCGGGTTCGGGGGCATTACAATACAAGTGCGCAGCGAGCCCATGCAAAGGGTTTAGTTAAGATATGCCAGATTCCACCAAGTATACAAATGGAACCTAACCATGCATGACCTCCAATTATATCTTCCAAATCGTCTACACTAACAATCCATTCCTTCTCCTCCAAAAGGAGATTTTAGTAAATATCCAAATATAACACTTTGGCTAAGGGTCAAGTTGGTAATTTTTCCACTAACAATCCATCTTTCTCCTCCAAAAGTGGATTTTAATAAATATCCAAATATAACACTTGGGCTAAAGGTCAAGTTGATTTTCAAACAAATGCATCCGGGTGTCCATAGAAACCATAGATTCGCATTGCCTACTTGCTGAAAGCACAAATGGAATTGTGGTGACGATACCTTTCTTAGTGGACGATCATAAATTCTCTTTATCATGAGACTAATTGGATCTGCCGTAGATGTAACGCCCCCAAACCAACCCCGGCTCTGTACGCTACTTTGCTCACTAATCCCACGTTTAAAACGACGTTTAAAATAAATTTTGATAAAATTTTTTACTCGATTTTCAGGTTTTTTGAACCCTCAAAAATGGTTGGAAAACGTGCTTAAAATACGTGCAAAACGTGTCAGAAAATATCTGGTTAAAACTTTTTGGAAGTAGGAAAAATTTTGAAAAAAAATCAAATTGGTTAGGCACCGCACGTGCCTGCTGCAGCGCACCGCGCGCGCGCACGTGTCAAACAATCGACGCTAGGCACCAATTTTAATTTTTCATTTTTTTTGAAAATTGAAATTTGAGTGATTTAGTGATTAGGTTAATAAGTGAAGGAGTAAGGATAAAATGGTAAATTAAAATTTATTGTGGATAACGTATTTAAGGAAAGGTTTAATGAGGTTTAGCCGCCACTGTTTCTCCATTTTCCTTCTCGGTATTCAGCTCAAGCTCAACAGAGCTCCAGGCGATTTTCCCCTTCGATCTCCATTTCCTCAAACCAGGTAGGTTTTCCCTTCGTTTTCTCAAAATTTAGTGGCTAGATAGCAGAGAGAGTGCAAGGTGTGTATTTTTTAGAATGTTGTGAGTGAGTTGAGTTCGGGTTAGTGTTGAATCAAGAATGTTCGATGATCCGAACTTCTAAAATAGCTCCTTAGGGTTGTGAATGGTGTAGGATGAGGTTTAGTGAAGATCTAAATGGTATTTTGTTTATGACATTATGTGAACAGGGCTTCCAAAGTAGTTGAAACCAAGCGATTTCCAGGAGACCAAGTAAGTGAAGTTTGCTTGCGCCTTCAGGCCTACATCACAAAACATTAGGAACATGTTTATTTGAATGTGTCTGTATGCTATGCATCATGTTTTAAAAGTATACGGAAATAAATTTGAATGCATGTTGGCATGGTAAGGAATGAACATATTGAAACAGCTATGAGAAACAGATTTACTGTTAAGGGAAATAATCCGCCCCTTAATGAGACAGTGGATATTTATACTTTGGGAGAGTTGATCCAACTCCCAATTTCACAGGGGGATCGGAAACAGCCATGTGAATCAGATTACTGTTAAGGGAATTAATCCACCCCTTAATGAGTCTGTGGATATTTATACTTTGGGAGAGTTGATCCAACTCCCAATTTCACAGGGGGATCTGAACAGAAACGATGAATGACATTGAGATGAGAAAGTAGAAATTGCATGTTTAGGAATTCAGATATCAGCATTTCATTTCATTACTGCTTTACTTACTTAGCATTAGGCTAATAGATGAGTTTTGTGATGTAGGTGAAGAAGTGACAGCAGGTGTGTTTACTGAGTTCGCTGAAGAATAGGTGAAGTTGGAAGAGCACTTCTCTGCCTCGATTTGGTATACTAATGAGGCGGATTAACTTGTAACGACCCCGGCCAGGGGCCGTCACGTATTCATATTCTTTCATTAACCGTTTGCCTGACTTTTACTATTACTACATTCACTTACTATCTCACAACAAACTTTCACATTATACATATATTTTTTTTTTAAAACTGGTAATAGAGACGCAGAACCATTAAGGAAAAACGAACCCTCTCGTGCCCGACTTCCCACGCCTCGTCGGCTCAAACTTTCACAGAGTCGAGCGACTAGACTCGGTCATTGGTTTCTTGACAATTCCGGGAAAAGAGGAGGTGTCCTCAATTCTCTTAACATAATACCACTCGGGTTTGCATGGGTTGCATGCGTTGACAACCCTCAGGAATTTAGTCGTCCGGTCATCACGTGCATTACGCGTGACTCGCTTAACATCGCCTAAAAGAAGACATCTTCCGGTGGACACGTGGGTCTCGCGTGCTAAATTAAAACATCATCCGGTCGCTAATCGACAAAACACATTTTTCATTTTCCGGTGACGTCATCCGGAAGACTAAACCATCATGCAACTATTCTTTCGGCATCTGCCGATGACGTCAGCCGGAAGACTAAACCATCAACCAATTAACCTTCGGTATCTGCCGATGACGTCAGCCGGAAGACTAAACCATCAAACTCTAACATTCGGCATCTGCCGATGACGTCAGCCGGAAGATTGCCTCATCCAGCTTCCGTCTTACGGTAGAGAACACTAAATCATCAAAGGACTCCTTTCAACTGGAAGAAAACACAACTCATCCAAATGCATACAGCGGAAGACTTAAGCAACAGATCATTCATAAATCTATATAATCATTCCCTGACTCAGTGATCCACTAGACAGTTTCAAGCTCAACGTTTTAAAATAATCTCATCCTACTTAAACTACCATATCCTTTAACATACTGTAACATAAGAGTTTAAACCAGGGGTCATAAATCGCCTCTCCAGTCCCGCACTGTCACCTTGAGCATCCTCCAGCAACCAGCCTTAAGCATCCTCTTTGAACATAACATCCTCACCTGAACCTTCTTCACCTACACCATAAGGTTTAACTATAAGCCTAATGCTTAGTAAGGAATGCATGCTGACAGATATACATGAGTATACAATTTAAAGAGACATAATTCATAAACCATTCTTCATTCATGTTCATCTTTATCATTTACATAACATGTATTAAGGCAGGGAACGAGGGATGAAGACAGGGGTACATAGTCATTTGCCTATCGCGGCAGTCATACATAATCATTTGCCTATCGCGGCAATCATGATACATCACTCGGCCTCCCCAGTGGGAGAATTCGCGAGCCATACATATCATTACTCGGCCTCCACTAGTGGGAGATTTCGCGAGTCATACATACCATTAATTCGGCCTCCACCAGTGGGAGAATTCGCGAGTCATACATAACATAGTCTTTTCCCCGTTCTGCACTTAATCATGGTTACATTTACTTTTCATGTTCTCTACTTAATCATAAACGTGGGCATGATGCGTAGACATGAGGTTCATAGAGAAAAGTCATACCATAAGGACAAGTAGAACATCCTGTAACTTTACATTTACTTACATAACTTCTTCATATCGTGGAAACAACAAGTCATAGTCAATAAGCTAACATCTCAGTGATTTCCTAATACCCTTGCGGTGTAGGGCCCTAGTGGCCGGAAATCTTAATACATTCACTTACCTGGATTCCTTAGCAATCCGAACTTCCTCTCTTTAACTTCTTCACCTAAAACATGTACATTACAGTAGTTAAAACAAAGTCCTAGTAGTCCTAATCATAAACCACCCTAGGATCTAATAGCTAAAGTCATTCCGATTCCTCTGTTTGACACACAGCAGTCTGAAATCCGAAACTAGGTGGACAGGTTTTACCATTGATTAAATCCGAGTTGGTTACTTAAAATGCTCAGAATCGATTCGGGATGACATTTCTGCTCCCAGATTTTAAAAGTCATAAACTACTCGGCCACTGCTAAAAAAAATCCGAACTCAGTGTCGAGCTGAGAACAGAGCTCTATTTACTAATGAATGACTACATTGTCCATTTCATATCTCGGGTGTGGATTTGCAGAGAAAGGCAAGCTCGAAACCGGTCGTCGGCAGAGGAAAGCTCTGGTAGCCAAGAGCAAGAACTTGGGAGAGAATAAATCGCCGAGAGGGAATGTCGGCTACAGTGGCAATAAATGAGGTTTAAGGTTTCCAATTCCTATTTATACTAAATCCATCGATTTTAATTTACAAAACTGCCACCCAACCTAGTTTTACTTAACTTGTAATAATTTATCTTAAATTTAAATTTTAAATCATAAAGGTTAAATAAGAGGGTGACAATGAAAATGGTCAGAAAATCACCTGGCCGAAATGTCGGGTGTTACATCCACCCCTCCTTAAACAAAATTTTCGTCCTCGAAAATTGCTCAGGCAAATAACTTAGGATATTTGTCCAACATCTCCTGCTGTCTTTCCCATGTGGCTTTTTCAATGCCGTGATTTGTCCATAAAACTTTCACCAATGGAATCTCTTTGTTTCTCAGAGTCTTGACTGCGTATTCCAAAATCTGTATTGCTTTCTCTTCATACTCCAGTGTCGGCTCCAAACCAATATCCGATGGCTGGATGACCTGCATCGGATCACGCATACACTTCCTTAACATTGACACATGGAAGACATTATGAACTTTATCCAATGATGGAGGCAGTTGCAGTCTGTAAGCTGTACTTCCAACTTTTGCCAAGACAGGGAAGGGTCCAATAAATCTCGGATTAAGTTTTCCCTTCTTGCCAAATCTTAAGACTCCTTTAAATGGTGACACCTTTAAGAATACTTCATCTCCTACTGCAAACTCGAGTTCCCTTCTCCTTCGATCTGCATAACACTTCTGCCGGCTTTGTGCAGTCATCATTCTTTTCCGAATAGTTGCAATCTTATCTGACATTTGCTGCAAAATATCAGGTCCAAGAAGTTTTGTTTCCCCAACCTCGTCCCAGTAAAGGGGTGACCTACATTTCCTTCCATACAGTGCTTCATAAGGTGCCATACCGATGGTGGACTGATAACTGTTATTGTAGGAGAATTCAACTAGCGGTAAATGTCTACTCCAAGTTGTCTGAAAGTCAAGTACACATGCTCTCAACATATCTTCGAGTATTTGAATCGTCCTTTCTGACTGGCCATCGGTCTGTGGGTGAAAAGCTGTGCTGAAAGATAACTTTGTACCTAACGTGCCTTGCAAACTTTTCCAAAATCGAGAGGTAAACCTGGGATCACGGTCAGAGACAATGGATACTGGGATCCCATGCAACCTAATAATTTCCTGAACATAAAGATCAGCAAATTGGTCCATCGTATAAGTGGTCCTTACAGGTAAGAAATGGGCTGATTTCGTCAGTTTATCCACCACAACCCAAATACAGTCATGTCCTTTTGTCGTCTTAGGTAGTCCTACAACAAAATCCATAGCTATATGTTCCCACTTCCATTCGGGAATAGGCAACGGCTGAAGAGTACCTCCTGGACGTTGGTGCTCGGCCTTGACTTGTTGGCATACTAAACAGGACTCAACATACTTAGCAACATCCCTTTTTAGGTTAGGCCACCAGTACTGTAACTTCAGGTCTCGGTACATCTTGGTGCAGCCAGGATGTACAGAAAAGGAAGAGGAGTGCGCCTCAGCCAAGATCAACTTACGCAATTCCACATCATTAGGAATGTACCACCGATTTCTAAACCTCAGGATTCCATCCTTGGAGAGACTGAACTCGGAGGTGGTGTCCTTCAACTTATCCATCATGCTGATATTTTCCACTGAATCCTTCTGTTGTGCATCCTTGATCTTTTCCAAAATTGTTGGTTGATTAGTTAACTCAGCGAGCAAGACTGATAACTCTGGAACTATCTCCAAGTCAAATTTCCGAACTTCTGTTCTTAAGGGTATAGACATGGTTGAAACCACGGGCTGCATTGTTGTTGACATCCTACTCAACGCATCAGCTACAGAGTTAGCCTTCCCGGGGTGATACTTGATCTCAAAATCGTAGTCCTTGACAAATTCCAACCAACGTCTCTGTCTCATGTTCAATTCCTTCTGTGTGAAGAGGTACTTTAGACTTTTATGGTCAGAAAACACCTCACATTGCTGTCCATATAAATAGTGCCTCCAAATCTTCAAGGCAAAAACAACGGCAGCTAATTCTAGATCATGAGTGGGGTAATTTTGCTCGTAACTGTTTAGCTGCCTAGAAGCATACGCTATAACTTTACCCTCTTGCATCAAAACACAACCTAAACCGACTTTAGAAGCATCACAGTAAACACTAAATTTTCCTTCTTCGGTTGGAAGGGTCAATACAGGAGCTGTTGTTAACTTCAGTTTTAACGTCTGGAAGCTGTCTTCACAGGCTTCAGTCCAAGAATACTTAATGTCCTTCTTTGTTAAACCTGTCAGGGGTTTAGCTATCATGGAAAATCCCTTGATGAACTTCCTGTAATAGCCTGCCAATCCAAGGAAGCTGCGGACCTCGCTGGCATTCTTAGGTTGAGGCCAATCCCTTACTGCCTGAATTTTGGTCGGGTCCACAGCTATGCCATTAGCAGAAACTACATGGCCAAGGAAATTAACCTTATCTAACCAAAACTCACACTTAGACAGCTTGGCGTAAAGTTGATGCTCCTTCAATGTCGTCAAAACTACTTTCAAATGTTCTTCATGGTCGGCCACAGTTCGTGTAATATCCGGTTTGTACGGACCTTTTATTATATTATTATTATATTGTTATTGGCATTTTTGTAATTATGTCAAATCAGGTCCGATTTACGAAAAGAAAGCGTCATTACGATCCTAGCGATTAATTAGAATTTTAAGGAAATTCTGGGAATTTTCAGAATAGTGACGCTATATTCCGAGTAATTACTATTATCATAAAGTAAAAGACATTCTCGTAAAAATAGCAAACGAGGTCCAAATTGCGAACGGACAGTTTTGTTAAATCCCAAATAATTAGATGGACTTATTGGTAAAGTAAGGACGTATGGAGTAGTCGAATGGCTAGACGATTAACGAACCGAAGAACGAAATCAATATAAAAATCAAAGAAGGGCAAAATGGTAATTTGCAAATCCATTTTAATAAATAACACAAAATCACTCTTTTCCCTCACTTCTCTCTTTTCTCTCTTTTCTCTCTGGAACTCACGAACAGAGAAGATTTCTTCTCTCGGCCGCCGGCGAGCTCCACCATTCCGACCTCCGTCCGACCTCCGTTTCTCCTCCGTCCTTCACGGTTTCTTCCTCTCTCGCTACCCTCGGTATGTAGCTTTAGTTTTCGAGTGTTTAATTCGAGTTTCGGTTCGATTTAGGGTTAGGGTTTCGATTAGGGTTTTCGTTAAAAATGCGATTTAGGCTTCGTAATTAATAGGTTAGCCGTGATTAGGTATATATTGAACGTATTGGACGTTATTGGACGAAGAAAATCAATTTGCAAAAAAGTTATAAATTGGTTAAATTTCGGGTTTTTAGAGAAAAACTCGTTATTTGAGAATTTGGATTATCGAGCTATAATTAACGTTCGAAATGCTTTAATTAGCTAAGTGAAGAATTTAGGATAATTCTTTAGTTAAAGTTTGAAATTTGGACGTTAATAGTTTAAATTGGTTTTAATTGCGAATGTCGTGTTTTTTCTCAGACACACGACTCCCGTGGAAGAAGCTTGAGATCCAGCGCGCTCGAGGTAAGTTCTCGTGACTTGCTTGACCCAAAGGTCTACACCATACCTCGTCGTCGTATCAAGGATCCTTGAGGGTTCCTTGTTTTACATTGTTTAGGTTGGGTAGTTAGGTTAGTTGTTTATAGGTTATGTTATATTGTCTGCCGATATGAACTGTTTGTTACTTTCCGCTGATATGAACTGTTCATGCATCACGTGTTTCAAAATGGCATAAAAATGGGTTTCTGCACGAGTTTTCAATGAAATGAATAATGAACGAAAATACGTAATCTGTATCTGAAAGGTCACGCGGGATGGGGCTCAGGCATGGCTGTAGGGTTTGTGAGCATGTACCCCCCCATCTAAGTGGAAAGTGGTAGTTCGACCGCAGAATGTATCCTTTCCATTTAGTGGGCTGATATCTCGGTGGCAATATGTATGAAATGACCTGATATGTCTGATGAGCATGTTTTCTGAACTTCATATGCACGACACGCATGCATCTGCATTTACGTAGCTTACTGAGATTTCCATATCTCATATGTGTCTGTATGGTGTAGGTGACGTTCTAGGTTACGTTGACCCAGGTGAGGATGATATTCCTCCTCTGGACGTAGGAGCAGCTGATGGATGATGGCCGTGGGAGTGCGCTGAGCAGTTGAGGCGCGTTTTGACCCGTGGTGGGTTTATGTAAAGGTTTTTGGGGGTTCTTCATGATATTTTGGATTGATGACGAACTGTATAGAGCATATTTAGGTTGTTTGGATCTGGATAGGGGTTAGATAACGTTTTGGTAATTGTATGTAAAAATGTTTGGTTTAAACAGTTATTTAAACGCTATAGAAATTCTGGAACTGTTTGGTTTAAATTAAGTGTTATGAACTATTTTTAGGTTGATACGGATAGCTCGGTTTTTAGAGCTATCCACGCAGTTGGACTTCGTAAAGTCCGACGCGAGTCGATTGAGTTTAGGTTGTGAATTATGGTGATTGTTGGAGTGAAATAACAGAGATTTGCTCTCTGGAATTTAGGATTCCAGAGAGCTAAGTGAGGAATGGTGAAGCAGGAAGGATTGAGGAAAATGGTTAAGTGTTGAAGGTTACTGAAGGAAATTGAACGAAGGAAAGCGGGATCGCTGCCCTTGCTACATGCTGCAGCGATCGATCTCTGCTGAAAAGCAGAGATCAATCGCTTGCTGCATGCAAGCATGCAGCGATCGATCTCTGTAAACTACAGAGATCGATCGCTTGCTACCTTTATGCATGCAGCGATCGATCTCTGTAGTTTACAGAGATCGATCGCCCCTTCCCCTTTTTGCCAAACGGACGGTTCTGCCCTCCCATTTCTAAATTGTTTAAATAAGTTTTATTAATAGTTTTAGTTTATATTTCAAATGATTTACCAAACGAATTTCGATTTCGATTCCGGTTTCGGTTTCGATTTCAAGTCCGCTTTAGCGTTACGTTTTAAAGTTTTATTTAAAATGTAAAAAAATAAAAATGAAAAATTTATACGGGTAAATGGGTACGGACTTAGGGGTGTTACAGTTCGAGAGTATATCAAGATATCATCTATGAATACAATCACAAACTTATCCAAATACTCACGAAACACACGGTTCATTAAGTCCATGAAGGCTGCAGGGGCGTTTGTCAACCCAAACGACATGACTAAGAACTCATAATGTCCATAGCTGGTTCTGAAGGTTGTCTTTGGTATATCTCCTTCTTTAACCTTCATTGGTAATAACATGAAAAATTTATTACGGGTAAATGGGTACGGGACTTAGGGGTGTTACAGTCGAGAGTATATCAAGATATCATCTATGAATACAATCACAAAACTTATCCAAATACTCACGAAACACCCGGTTCATTAAGTCCATGAAGGCTGTTGCAGGGGCGTTTGTCAACCCAAACGACATGACTAATGAAGGTTGTCTTTGGTATATCTCCTTCTTTAACCTTCAGTTGGTAATAACCAGAACGTAGATCTATCTTCAAAAATACCTTCGGCTCCTTGCAATTGGTCAAACAAGTCATCAATCCTAGGTAAGGGGTACCTATTCTTGATTGTCAACTTATTTAGTTCCCTATAGTCTATGCACATTCTAAGAGAACCATCCTTCTTCCTTACAAATAAGACTGGTGCACCCCAAGGAGATTTGCTGGGGCGAATAAATCCCTTATCAACCAATTCCTGCAGTTGAACCTTCAATTCTTTCAACTCAACAGGTGCCATACGGTAAGGATTCTTAGATACAGGTGATGCCTCGGGGTATGTGTCAATTACAAACTCTATCTCTCTATCGGGTGGTATACCCGGTAAGTCATCTAAGAATGCCTCGGGAAACTCTCGGACTATAGGAATATCCTGTAGCTCAATTTTATTCATCACCCGGTCATCTATTACACTAGCCAGGTAGCTCTCACAACCACATCTCAGCATTCGGTATATTTCTAGTGAGGATATAATTGGTATCTTACTTATTTTAGGAATAGCTTGGAAGGAATAATGGTTATCATTTGGGGGTCTAAAATCAACTATTCCAGATCGACAACTTATCGTGGCATGATGTCTAAATAACCAATTCATTCCTAATATCACTTCATACCCTTTTATGTTAATGACAATTAATTTCGCATAGAGATTCTGTAATATCCGGCTTGTACGGATTTTTGGATATATTATATTATATTCATATTTTATTATATAATGGCATTTTTTGTGAATATGTCAAATCAGGTCGGATTTACGAAAAGATAGCGTCATTACGATCCAAATGGCTAATTGGAATTTTAAGGAAAGTTTGGGAATTTTCGGGATAGTAACACTATATTCCGAGTAATTACCACTATCGTAAAGTAAGTGACGTTTTAGTAAAAATAGCAAACGAAGTCCAAATTGCGAACGGATAGTTTTGTTAAATCCCAAATAATAAGTTGGACTTATTGGCAAAATATGAAAATTTGGAGAAGTCGAATCGTTGGACGATTAACGAAACGAAAGACGAAACAAATAGAATTAAGTAAGAAGGGTAAAATGGTAATTTGCAAACCAAAATTTATAATAAAAACTAAGTATTTCCTCCTTCCTTCGACAGAATGCATTTCCTCCCTATTTTCTCTCTTTCTCTCGCAAATCCTCTCTGCCACGCGACGCCTCTTCGATTCCGGACTCCGATTTTCCTCCCGTTCGTTCCATCTTCTTCACGTTTCTTCCTCCAATCGACGTTCTCGGTAAGTCTCTATAGTTTTAGAGCGTTAAATTCCGAGTTTCATTGATTTCTAAACGTTTAGGTTCGATTAGGTTTTCGATAAAAACTGAGATTTAGAGCTCGTAATCGATAGGTCGTCGATGATTTAGTATATATTGAACGTATTGGGCGTATTTGGACGAATCTAATCGATTTAGGAAAAATGTTAGAATTTACGAAATTTCGAGATTTTAGGATAAACTCGTAAATTGAGAAATTAGGTGCCGAGTGTAAATTTCTCGATAATCTAGTGCAACGAATCGAATTAGAGCTTTAAGAAATCTCTTAGTTAAGGTTTTGACAATTTGGACGTTTATTGACTTAAACTCATTTTAACGTCAATCATTGTGAATTTCTTAGGTAAACAGTGCTCGTGGACGGAGTTTAAGCTGCTTTGGACACGAGGTAAGTTCTCGTGATTCTTCTTTGGCCGATTGGCCTACACCGTACGTCGTGGTCTCGAGGAGTTTGGTGACGCACTAGTTTTATTGCTTTGGTTGGGTAGCTAGGTTTATTTGTTTTATAGTTTATGTTTTACAGTCTTTGATGGTACCTATTATTGTTTGTTTATTGTAAGTTATTGAATTGTTCATGCATCACTTGTTTTAAAGAAAAGCATGAAAATGAATTTCCGCACAGAGTTTTAAAGATAACGAGATTAATGCATCGGCCGAAAGGCTTATTGTTCATTTGCCGCAAGGCGTATTGTTATTGGCCGAATGGCGTATTGTTTATTGGCCTAAGGGCGTATTGTTTATTGGCCAAATGGCGTATTGTTATTGGTCACGCGAGGTGGGGCTCAGGCACGGCTGTACGTTTTGTAAGCGTGCACCCCCCGCCTCTAGCCGGAAAGAGTAGTCCGCCCGCTGGATGAGCTCTCTCTGGTTAGAGGGATAGGACTTCAGTGACACCTATTGTATTGAGCATTGCATTGTAAGATAAAATAAAGCATGGTTTATCGAACTCATACGCACAGCATGCATTGCATTTACGAGTCTTACTGAGATTTTTATCTCATAGTGTGTTATGTACGGTGTAGGTGATCTAGACATTGAGGAACCAGGTGAGGATGGGATTCCTCCTCCTGAGGCATGAGTCCGGTTGACGGAGGATGGCTGCGGTGGTGTGCTGGCGCAGTCGAGGCTTCACCGACCCGTGGGGAGTATGTATAGATTTTGGAACGTTTTGGGACAAATTGATAGGATGTTTAGATAATGGTATTTGTTTTGAAATTCTGGAACTGTTTGGTAAATTGTATATAGAAATGTTTTTGTTTAAACTATATTTAAATGTTGTGGAAACGTTTTAAATGATTTTAGGATTTGTTACGGATAAGCTCGGTTTTTAGAGCTATCCACGCAGTTGGATTTCGCAAAGTCCGCTGCAAGTTGTACGAGTTTATGTTATAAGTTATAGTGATTGTCGAGAGAAATTGGTGCATAGCATTTGAAGTTAAGCTCTCTGGAAATCGGATTCCAGAGAGCTCATTGTGGTTTCTGTTAAGGGTGAAGTTTTGAGTTTTAAATTGTTGAAGTATGTGGAGTGAAAGACGCAAGAGAAAGAAGGAAAGGCGCTGGAGGTACAGCGACCGCGCGCTGCAACATGCAGCGATCGGGCGCTGCATGCTGCAGCGCTTGCAGCGACCGAGCGCTGCAACATGCAGCGATCGGGCGCTGCATGCTGCAGCGCACTCGGCGACCAGGCGCTGCAATTAGCAGCGCCCAGTCGCTGCTCTATTTTCAAGGGCAGAATTCAATTCTGCCCTCCCTCTTTTTATTTGTTTTAACTTATCTTTTTATTAATAGTTTTAAATGATTTTAAGTTTGATTTTAATTCCGATTTCAATTCCGATTTCGATTCTGTTTTCGATTTCGGTTTAGTTTCCGCCTAGAGTTTAATTAAAGATATTAGGATAAAAAAATAAAATAAAATAAAATAAATAAATAATATACGGGTACAGTTTTAGGGTCGTTACAGATTCTTATCTCCTAAGGACACGACGTCACCCTTAACAATCTGCTCTGAATGTAGGGACTTCCCTGATGGCAACACAACACTATATAACCTTTCAGCTGGTAAGGGTCCTATGCTATGTTTGCATACAAACAAGGTTGATATAAACGAGTGCGTGGCCCCTGTATCAATAAGTGTATAAGCAGCAAAACCGCAGATCATGATGGTACCTGATATGACTGTATGTTGATCAGCTCCCACATCTTCCATCAACGCATACACTCTGGGTACAACCCTTGCACGGTTCGGGTCTGGTGGCATGGGAACAATCTCTGACCATGTGTCCGGTCTTATCACACCTGAAACACCGGCAGAATAAAATAAATAAAATAAATAATATACGGGTACAGTTTTAGGGTCGTTACAGATCTTATCTCCTAAGGACACGACGTCACCCTTAACAATCTGCTCTGATGTAGGGACTTCCCAGGGACTTCCCTGATGGCAACACAACACTATATAACCTTTCAGCTGGTAAGGGTCCTATGCTATGTTTGCATACAAACAAGGTTGATATAAACGACGTGCGTGGCCCCTGTATCACTAAGTGTATAAGCAGCAAAACCGCAGATCATGATGGTACCTGATATGACTGTATGTTGATCAGCTCCCACATCTTCCATCAACGCATACACTCTGGGTACAACCCTTGCACGGTTCGGGTCTGGTGGCATGGGACAATCTCTGACCATGTGTCCGGTCTTATCACACCTGAAACACCGGCCAGAAAGCAGCTTGCACTCACCAGGGTGGTTCCTCTGACATGTAGGGCATAGAGGCGCCAGAGGTCTCTTTCCTTTTCCCTGATCATCATTCTGGTTGAGGGGCCTCTTCATTCCATGCTTGTTGTTGCTGTGGTCCCCTGCTGTCGTGGCTGCCAACCTTTGTTCTGACGTGGTGGCGGCTGAGCATCCTTCATGAGTTTCTTTGGCTGTTCGCGCTGTGCATAAGCTGTCATTTCAGCCTCTTCTAGCTCCAAGGCCTTAGCCGTCACTTCACCATAAGGTACATTATGTATCCCGGCAGTCTTCACTTTCATGTACAGACTTGGCTTCAGTCCTTGAACAAACTGGTAAATCTTATCTTCCTCATCCTCAATCATACGGGGAGCAAACCGTGATAAAGCATCAAATTCACATATATAATCCGTCACAGAGCCAGTTTGTCGTAGATTCATGAACTCCTTCTTCTTGTTGGCCTGAACAGTCCTATTGAAGTACTTGTCAAAGAAGGCAGTCTTGAACATTCCCCAGGTCATAGCTTCGGCATTAGCGGTGCTCTGGATCGAGTCCCACCAATGCCTTGCACTTAACTCCAAATGAAAGACAGCATAGGTGACCTTATCCCCTTCGTCAACCTTTGCATATGTAACACCCCTAATACTGTACCTATTTACCCGTACAAATTTTTCATTTTATACTTTTTACTTTTTCTATTCTTTAAATAAAAACTTAATGCGGAATCTAAACTTAAAACTGAACTTTAAAAACATTTAAAACATACCTTTAATAAATAATTAAAACTTAAAAAAACATTCATTAAAAACTTTTAAAAACAAATAAAAAGAAGGGAGGGCAGAATCGGAATTCTGCCCTCGATAAGGCAGCAGCGACCGGGCGCTGTGCATAGCAGCGCCTGATCGCTGCCATGCATGGACCAGGCAGCGATCGGTCTCTGCTGAAGGCAGAGACCGATCGCCGCATATGGCTGCCAACGCAGCAAGCAGAGCAGCGATCGATCTCTGCTTGCTGCAGAGATCGATCGCTGCACACATTATGCAGCGATCGCCCAAGCGACCAGACTTCTCCCTTGTTTCTTCCTTCTGTTTTCGTTCGGTTTTTGTTCAATACTTAGCTCTCTGGAATTCCAGAGAGCAGAACACAATCTCAGCTCTCTGGAATCCGATTCCAGAGAGCAATACACTTCACTTTTCCTTCAACATTTTCACATTTCCTTCATTACAATCGTCAACATTATCAACCAACTCATAACTTCAATCCCACTCAAACGTATTCTAAACTCAAGCGTATTACGGCAGACTTGGCGAAGTCCAACTGCGTGGATAGCTCTAAAACCGAGCTATCCGTATCAACCTAAAAACAATTCATAACACTTAATTAAAACAACCAAACAGTTCCAGAATTTCTATAACGTTTAAATAACGGTTCTAAACCAAAACATTTTATAACGTTCATCATACAGTTTAAACCAAAACGTTTTACATACAATTACCAAAACGTTATCTAACCCCTATCCAGATCCAAACAACCTAAATATTCTATACAGTTATCAGATCAACACATCCCAAAATAACCCCAGAGTCCATACATACATCCCCACGGGTCGTATCGCGCCTCGACTACTCAGCGCACTCCCACGGCCATCATCCATCAACTGTCCCGACATCAGGAGGAGGAACGTCGTCCTCACCTAGATCTACGTCACCTAGCAGATTACCTACACCATACAGACACATATGAGATATTGAAATCTCAGTAAGCTACGTAAATGCAGATGCATGCGTGCGTATGCCATTCAGAAATCATGCTCAGATTCAGATTACAGATACAGAATTACAGATTACAGATTCATTACGTCACAGACAGACAGAATTGTCACCGAAACCTCTACCCACTAAGCGGAGAGGGCCCATCCAGCGGTCGGACTACCCTTTCCACCTAGAGAGGGGGGGTACACGCTTGCAACACGCACAGCCGTGCCTGAGCCCCATCCCGCGTGACCAGAAACAGACAGATTACGTTTATTCATTCAGATTTCGTTACAGATTTCATTTCAGATATACGTTCCTTTTCTTAAAAACACGTGCAGAAATTCATTTTCATGACTTTCGAAAACCGTGATGCATGAACAGTTCATATCGGCAGAAAGTAAACAAACAGTTCATATCAGCAGACAATATAACATAACCTATAAACAACTAACCTAACTACCCAACCTAAACAACGTAAAACAAGGAACCCTCAAGGATCCTTGATACGACGACGAAGTATGGTGTAGACCTTTCGGTCAAGCAAGTCACGAGAACTTACCTTGAGCGCGCTGAATCTCAAACGTCATCCACGGGAGTCGTGTCTGAGACAAAACACGATATTTGTCGTTAAAACCAATTTAAATGATTAAATGTCCAAACTAATAAAGTCCTTAATCTAACAAATCGAAGCTTTTAAACAACGACATAACGCTTGATAAATCTGGAAATCCATATTACGAGTTATTTCCGAAAACCCGAAAATTCTATAATTTATACTTTTTCACAAATTGGTTTATCTTCGTCCAATAACGTCCAATACGTTCGATACATGCTTAATCATGGCTAACCTATTAATTACGAGCCCTAAATCGCGTTTTTCGTCGAAACCCTAATTGCAACCCTAACCCTAAATCGAACCGAAACTCAAAATAAATGCTCAGAGACCGAAGCTACATACCGAGGGTTGCGAGAGGAGAAGAAATGACGAGGAACGGAGGAGAAACGGAGGAGAACGGAGGTCGGAAGTCGTGAGAATGCCGGCGGCCAGAGAAGCTTTTCCTTCTCTGTTCGTGCGATCCAGAGAGAAAAAGAAAGAAAGAGAGAAAGTGAGGGAGAAATGAGGGTTTGTGATGTTTTTAATAGAAATTATTTTGCAAATTACCATTTTGCCCTTCTTACTTAAATCTATTCGTTTCGTCCTTCGTTTCGTTAATCGTCCAACGATCTGGATTCACCAAGTCTCCATATTTCACCAATATATCCAACTTATTATTTGAGACTTATTAAAACTGTCTGTTCGCAATTCGGACCTCGTTTACTATTTTTACGAGAACGTCTTTTACATTACGAAAAGTGTATTTACTCAGAATATAGTGTTTGATCTCCGAAAATTTCCGTAAATTCCTTAAAATTCTTATTATTCGTTAGAATCGAAATGACGCTTTCTTTTTGTGAAACGGACCTGATTTGATATATTTACCAAAAATGCCACTAATAATATAATAATAATATAATCAAAGGTCCGTACAAACCGGATATTACAGCATACTTAAACATATCTTCAATCTTTCGGATCCACTCCTCAGCATGAATAGGATCTGAAACATACCCATTAAACACCGGGGGTCGAAGCCGGTGAAAGCGCTCACCCCCATGATCATGAGTTGCGTTAGTACTGGAGTTGCCTTGTTCTTCCCTAGCTGTCATCAGTCGTTCTATCTGGTGAGATTGGCGCATGACCAACTCAGTCAACTGAGCAATAGCATTGCTATCCTCATTGCTCTCTCTCTGTTGACCTCTAACCATCTTGGGATTCCTAGACAAATCATTTCAGACATAATTTAACTTAATGACATACATGAAATCATAAACACTTACAGTTGCTGAGGTGTGCTCAAGTGACAGTCAGTGCTGGAAGGCAGTCTGCAGAATCGGTTTTAGAACCTGGTTTTGCTCTGATACCACAATTGTAACGACCCCGGCCAGGGGCCGTCACGTATTCATATTCTTTCATTAACCGTTTGCCTGACTTTTACTATTACTACATTCACTTACTATCTCACAACAAACTTTCACATTATACATATATTTTTTTTTTTAAAACTGGTAATAGAGACGCAGAACCATTAAGGAAAAACGAACCCTCTCGTGCCCGACTTCCCACGCCTCGTCAGCTCAAACTTTCACAGAGTCGAGCGACTAGACTCGGTCATTGGTTTCTTGACAATTCCGGGAAAAGAGGAGGTGTCCTCAATTCTCTTAACATAATACCAGTCGGGTTTGCATGGGTTGCATGCGTTGACAACCCTCAGGAATTTAGTCGTCCGGTCATCACGTGCATTACGCGTGACTCGCTTAACATCGCCTAAAAGAAGACATCTTCCGGTGGACACGTGGGTCTCGCGTGCTAAATTAAAACATCATCCGGTCGCTAATCGACAAAACACATTTTTCATTTTCCGGTGACGTCATCCGGAAGACTAAACCATCATGCAACTATTCTTTCGGCATCTGCCGATGACGTCAGCCGGAAGACTAAACCATCAACCAATTAACCTTCGGTATCTGCCGATGACGTCAGCCGGCAGACTAAACCATCAAACGGAATTGCCTCATCCAGCTTCCGTCTTACGGTAGAGAACACTAAATCATCAAAGGACTCCTTTCAACTGGAAGAAAACACAACTCATCCAAATGCATACAGCGGAAGACTTAAGCAACAGATCATTCATAAATCTATATAATCATTCCCCGACTCAGTGATCCACTAGACAGTTTCAAGCTCAACGTTTTAAAATAATCTCATCCTACTTAAACTACCATATCCTTTAACATACTGTAACATAAGAGTTTAAACCAGGGGTCATAAATCGCCTCTCCAGTCCCGCACTGTCACCTTGAGTATCCTCCAGCAACCAGCCTTAAGCATCCTCTTTGAACATAACATCCTCACTTGAACCTTCTTCACCTACACCATAAAGTTTAACTATAAGCCTAATGCTTAGTAAGGAATGCATGCTGACAGATATACATGAGTATACAATTTAAAGAGACATAATTCATAAACCATTCTTCATTCATGTTCATCTTTATCATTTACATAACATGTATTAAGGCAGGGAACGAGGGAGGAAGACAGGGGTACATAGTCATTTGCCTATCACGGCAGTCATACATAATCATTTGCCTATCGCGGCAATCATGATACATCACTCGGCCTCCCCAGTGGGAGAATTCGCGAGCCATACATATCATTACTCGGCCTCCACCAGTGGGAGATTTCGCGAGTCATACATACCATTAACTCGGCCTCCACCAGTGGGAGAATTCGCGAGTCATACATAACATAGTCTTTTCCCCGTTCTGCACTTAATCATGGTTACATTTACTTTTCATGTTCTCTACTTAATCATAAACGTGGGCATGATGCGTAGACATGAGGTTCATAGAGAAAAGTCATACCATAAGGACAAGTAGAACATCCTGTAACTTTACATTTACTTACATAACTTCTTCATATCGTGGAAACAACAAGTCATAGTCAATAAGCTAACATCTCAGTGATTTCCTAATACCCTTGCGGTGTAGGGCCCTAGCGGCCGAAAATCTTAATACATTCACTTACCTGGAATCCTTAGCAATCCGAACTTCCTCTCTTTAACTTCTTCACCTAAAACATGTACATTACAGTAGTTAAAACAAAGTCCTAGTAGTCCTAATCATAAACCACCCTAGGATCTAATAGCTAAAGTCATTCCGATTCCTCTGTTTGACACACTGCAGTCTGAAATCCGAAACTAGGTGGACAGGTTTTACCATTGATTAAATCCGAGTTGGTTACTTAAAATGCTCAGAATCGATTCGGGATGACATTTCTGCTCCCAGATTTTAAAAGTCATAAACTACTCGGCCACTGCTAAAAAAAATCTGAACTCAGTGCCGAGCTGAGAACAGAGCTCTATTTACTAATGAATGACTACATTGTCCATTTCATACCTCGGGTGTGGATTTGCAGAGAAAGGCAAGCTCGAAACCGGTCGTCGGCAGAGGAAAGCTCTGGTAGCCGAGAGCAAGAACTTGGGAGAGAAGAAATCGCCGAGAGGGAATGTCGGCTACAGTGGCAATAAATGAGGTTTAAGGTTTCCAATTCCTATTTATACTAAATCCATCGATTTTAATTTACAAAACTGCCACCCAACCTAGTTTTACTTAACTTGTAATAATTTATCTTAACATTAAATTTTAAATCATAAAGGTTAAATAAGAGGGTGACAATGAAAATGGTCAGAAAATCACCTGGCCGAAATGTCGGGTGTTACATAACTGGTGTCTGAAGAAGTGAAGATTCAGTGAGCTATGATTTGATTTAAGAATGTTAAGTTTTCTAATGACAGAAGTGATTTTAATGTTTTAGGATGCATTCCCTTGAGACTTTCTGATAAAAGTACTCTGTTGGTTTTAACACTTGTCCGTAGGTGAAATCTTAGTAGTTATCTGATGCTTTGATACCTTTGGGAATTTCCTCTCTGCCAAAGAAAACGTGATTTAAATGTAGTTGGAGTTTATCATTTTCCAAATCATGTCGAGGGTACAGTTGTTGTCTTTTGTTAATGGTTTTTGTTGAATTTCAAATGTATTTGGGGTCAGGTTGTTTTGAATGCTTTGAGTGAAGTTTGTAAGTTCCATCAAAGGTGAACAAAGTTCCCGGTGGATGTGAGGGTTAGTAGAATCGGATGAAGGAAATCATCCGCTGACGTCACCGGTGAATGTGAGGTTAGTCGATCGGATGAAGGAAAATCATCTGGCTGACATCATCGGTGGATGTCGTATGTTAAGCTTACCGGATGATGTAGTAGAAGTCTGGTCATTTAGTGATCGGGTGGATGTTCGTGATGTATAAGCTCTGGATGTCGTATGTTAAGCTTACCGGATGATGTAGTAGAAGTCTTGTCGTCTAGTGATCGGTGGATGTCGTATGTTAAGCTTACCGGATGATGTAGTAGAAGTCTTGTCGTCTAGTGATCGGTGGATGTCGTATGTTAAGCTTACCGGATGATGTAGTAGAAGTCTTGTCGTCTAGTGATCGGTGGATGTCGTATGTTAAGCTTACCGGATGATGTAGTAGAAGTCTTGTCGTCTAGTGATCGGTGGATGTCGTATGTTAAGCTTACCGGATGATGTAGTAGAAGTCTTGTCGTCTAGTGATCGGTGGATGTCGTATGTTAAGCTTACCGGATGATGTAGTAGAAGTCTTGTCGTCTAGTGATCGGTGGATGTCGTATGTTAAGCTTACCGGATGATGTAGTAGAAGTCTTGTCGTCTAGTGATCGGTGGATGTCGTATGTTAAGCTTACCGGATGATGTAGTAGAAGTCTTGTCGTCTAGTGATCGGTGGATGTCGTATGTTAAGCTTACCGGATGATGTAGTAGAAGTCTTGTCGTTTAGTGATCGGTGGATGTCGTATGTTAAGCTTACCGGATGATGTAGTAGAAGTCTTGTCGTCTAGTGATCGGTGGATGTCGTATGTTAAGCTTACCGGATGATGTAGTAGAAGTCTTGTCGTCTAGTGATCGGTGGATGTCGTATGATAAGCTTACCGGATGATGTAGTAGAAGTCTTGTCGTTTAGTGATCGGTGGATGTCGTGTGTTAAGCTTACCGGATGATGTAGTTGAAGCTTTTGTCCTTTAGTCACCGGAAGAAGTCTTTTTGCTATCTGTTTCAGTCTCTTCCGTTGACTTTGCTCAGTGGCAGATGTGTTTGACCTTTGAAATTTTCAGGGTATTTCGCGATTTGAACCTTTACTTCTTTTGACCGATTATTCCTTAACACCCCAACCAATTATTCAAGCACTGTTCTATGGTTTTGTTTAACTCTATTTTTGCTCAAATGATTTCCGCTGCAAGTCTTTAAATGTTTTGAGGTTTTTAGAAAATGTCAAATTTTGACTTTCGAGCAAAGTTTTAAATTTAGTCCAAAGTTTCTTGGTTATGTTCGAGTTATGTGTAACAAACCGGGTTTATACGATTCGGGGCGTTACAGTATGGTATCAGAGACATTCAGTTAAACCGTTCAAAAGATTACTCATCAGTGCCAATTGTTGCATGGAAGTACTTCAACAACTGTAAGTGTTCATGTTAACCTTAGTTAATAGATATTTAAGAGTGTAATTAACCCTATGCAGGAATTTAGTACAATGGCCAGACGCCCAGGGAGACCTATAGTGCAAAGAGAAATGCCAAATGTGAGAGAGGAAGAGGAGCCTAGTGTGATTAGGCAGCTGACGGATTTAGTGCGTCAGCAAACTGATCTAGTGCGCCAGCAGTCTGACCAACTAGGAGTACTGTTGAACCGAGATATAACGCCCGGGAATTTCGTTTTAGGGATTTCGAGCTATAGGTTTCCAGTTTTAAATATTTTAAGTATTATAGAGTTTTAATTCGTAGAAATAATAAAATAAGTCCAAATGGCGAACGGGAAGTTTTAATTAGGACCCTTAGAATGAGTAGTAATTGTGATGACCCGGATCTGTAAGTATGGTACGATGGCTGCACGAACCGGAACCCGGATGGCGGTACGTCCGCGCGGGCGAACCGGAAGGTGACGGGTCGTAAAAAGGGGGTCGTCACAATCCCACAGCGCTTGGGGAAGTATGTGGAAATGAAACATATGTAAAGAGATCCTCCCAACATAGTAAGACGCGTTTTGGAGCACAATTGGCAACGGATCCCATAAGAACTCCGAAGTTAAAAGTGCTTCGGCGAGAGCAATTCCAGGTTGGGTGACCTTTCGGGAAGTTCTCGCCAAACAAAGCCGAGAGGGGAGGATATTGGGCTGCGGCCCAATCCCCAGAGCGGACAATATCTTGCTAGGATAAGGGGTCGTTACAAATGGTATCAAAGCCTGTACCCAACCGGAATTGTGGCCAACGAGGACGTTGGGCCCCCGAGGGGGGGTGATTGTGATGACCCGGATCTGTAAGTATGGTACGATGGCTGCACGAACCGGAACCCGGATGGCGGTACGTCCGCGCGGGCGAACCGGAAGGTGACGGGTCGTAAAAAGGGGGTCGTCACAATCCCACAGCGCTTGGGGAAGTATGTGGAAATGAAACATATGTAAAGAGATCCTCCCAACATAGTAAGACGCGTTTTGGAGCACAATTGGCAACGGATCCCATAAGAACTCCGAAGTTAAAAGTGCTTCGGCGAGAGCAATTCCAGGTTGGGTGACCTTTCGGGAAGTTCTCGCCAAACAAAGCCGTGAGGGGAGGATATTGGGCTGCGGCCCAATCCCCAGAGCGGACAATATCTTGCTGGGATAAGGGGTCGTTACATAATATTTGGGGAAATAAGAGATTTTTGGAGGAACCAAATAGTTAGGTAAATTGTTAACAAAACAATGGAATTGAACTGAGGGCAAAATAGTAATTTAGGAAATCAAAATTTTATTAAAAAGCCAAGTCCCTTCATTTTTCCCCTCATTTTCTCTCTTCCTCCACGTGAAGCCCTCTCACGATTCTCCTCTCCCTTGCGACGTTCTCCATCCATCGATCGCTCACTTCTCCGAGTTCCGGCTAGTTTCTCTACGGTTTTCTTCCCCAAATCAACCCTCTAGGTAAGTTCTACACTCTAGACAAGTTTAGTTGTGGTTTTCGAGTTGATATTCGATTTAGGGTTTGATGAGAATTGTTGGTTTTAGTTAGAAATTGATAGTTTAACGATGTTAATGTTTGTTGATGATGTATTTATGATTATTGGATTTGTTGGTGTAAATTAATGGTGTGGATTGATGTTTAAGGTTTAGTTTTGGTTGTTGGAGGTTGGTAAAACACCATTAATGGAGTTTTGAAGTTAGTGAGCACCAAGTGCTCGATGAAATGCCCGAATGAAGTGGATTAGAGTTTTTGGGAAATTTACCCTTGCTCGAGATTTCGTTTAGCTTCGAAATTAAAGATTTAGAGTTAATACTAACGACGTGCTATGAAATGCCTTAGGTAATCCAAGCTCTTCAAAGACGGTGCTCGGCATAGCTAGGACACCAGGTAAGTGAGTGTTAGGTTTCCGGCCCCTAAGGCCCTACGTCATATCGATGTTAGAATTGTTTGTTGGATTAGAGATTGATGTGGTAGGAGTCTTAGTAAGTCGGGAAGCCTATTGTAGCGTGTCAGCCATTAGTTAATAGTTTTGTCCACCTACGGGCCTTAAATGTTAAAGGGACGTTAGGAGTTGTTTGACGAGAGTAGGGTATGTGTTTGTCTCCTCATGCATCATACCTTACGAACTGTGCATACGAACTATTTACGACATATTTTTATGATTAATTGAACGATAAAGATTTAATGATTATATGTGTTCTCACGGGGTAAGACACGGTTCTCACGGGGCAAGTCGTGGTTCTCACGGGGCAAGGGAACGGTCTACTACGTAGACAAATGAGTTAATGTTAACAAAACAAAACAAAATGAACATGTTTTATAAATGACAAGCATATATGTAACAGTTATGTTTAATGCACTCTTTACTAAGCATTAGGCTTAATGTATTTATCGTATGATGTAGGTGACGAGAACGAAGGTGAGGAACCTCCTTATGATGATTAGGCGTAGATGGTCGATGGGCAGAGCTCGTGGCGGCGGGGCGTGTTTTGGCTAGGCTGGTTGACTCATCGTTAGATATTTTGAGAGTTTTTGGTGATGTTTGGGTTAATGGTGGATTAGACAAATTTATCGTAGAATTAGATATATTTTAGGATGTTTGGCGGTTGAATAGATAATATATTGCGTTTTGTAGTGTTTTTGACGTTTTTTTTAAATAGGAGGAAATGTTAAACTTTTAAACAGAACCACGCGGTTCGTTTTTATGAAATTTTAATTATGTTTCAAAGTGAATTCTGTCGGTTTTGAGTATTTGGATAGATGTCACGTTTGAATGTATTTTATGGGATGTATGTAAAGATTGTGTGAAGAAGGAGTGAGAAAAGTTAGGAGTGTGTTGTGTGTTTTGAATTAAGAATGTGAAGTGCAGGGTGGAGAAGGAAGAAAGGAAGAAAGAAAGAAGGGGAGAGGGAGCTGTGCTCTCTGGAAAAATTCCAGAGAGCATGGTGATTGATCGCCATAGGATGGCGATCAATCGCCGCTTATTGCCTGCGATCGCCTGGAGTGGCGATCGCGAGGCGATGAAGGCAATCGCCGAAGGGCGATTGCTCGCCAGGAGCAATCGCCGAAAGGGCGATCAATCGCCAGTTTTCTGGTGATTGATCGCCACCTGTTCTGCCCCTTTTTGGCCGAACTTATAAAAAAAAATAATATATATATGTTTTAATTTAATTGTTTTCTTTTATTACCTAATTGTTTAATTGTGGGTTTTAAGTTTATTTTGAATAGATTTCAAAGTAGTTTTTATACACCGTTAAAGATTTTCAATTCCGACTTTGAAAGTTTTATTTCCGCACGAAAGTCAGATTTAGAGTTTCTACGTATAAAAAAAAAATTGTTAGGTTAGGTGGTAAGGGTTGTGACAGTTATGGTATCAGAGAGACGGAGTTTTAAAAGCGATTTTGTGATATGCCTGCCAAACACACCGCCGTACGGGAACTCTCCATCGACTGTAAGTGTTTAAGTTTAAGTACGATTCCTAGATATTTATTGCTTCGTATTGTCTAATGTGTTTAGGAACAAAATATGCCGAGAGCACCTAGACCGCCTCCAGAGAACCCTATGGACCAATTCATGGATATATTGCAACAACAGTCGGATCAGATTGGGGTTTTACTAAATCGAGAGGGAAATGGGAATGGACAAGGAAGTTCTTCACGGGACCAAGGTGGAGAGAGATTTAGACGCCTTGGGCCTCCGGCCTTCGATGGACAGTCTTCAAATCCTACGAGCGCCGAACAGTGGATTCGTAAGATTGAAAGTATGTTTGCCTATGCAAAAGTAGAGGAAGCTGATAAGGTGATGTTTGCAGTATTCAATTTGGAGAAAGACTCTTTGTTCTGGTGGGACACGATTAAGGCTACTACTGATGTGGAGATTATGAGGTGGGAAAGATTCAAAACGGTATGCTACAACAAGTATTTCAGTCGCACTCTTCGGGCTAGTAAGAAGGTGGAGTTCACACAATTGCGCCAAGATTTGAGTCGCTATCTCGATATGCCGGATATATGATCTATGAGGAAGAGGACAAAATTCACCAGTTTGTACAAGGTTTGAACCTAGAAATTCAAAAAGGGGTGATGACGGTGGATGACGAAGACGTGCCTTATCATAAGATATTGGAAAGGGCTCTTGGACTTGATGACATAGAAATAAAGCTTCAGCGACAGAGAGAAGCGTCGAGGAGGTTTGGCAGAGATGTGCGACCACAACAACAGAATCAGGGTTGGCAGCCACAACCACAACGTGGTGTCAAACGGACGAATGAGACGCCTAGAGTTCAAGATAGGGGTAAACGTCCGCAAGGGGCGTCGCAAGCTCCTTTATGCCCTATTTGCCAAAAGAACCATCATGAGGAGTGCAAACTTCATAGTGGACGATGTTTTCGATGTGATAAAGTGGGCCACAAGGCCGTTGATTGCCTAGAGCCAAGTAAGAGGCCACCGGGCGGTCCCTCCCAGATCTTTTCTCTGATTGAAGACGAGGAAGCTACTCAGCCTTCAGTTGTTACAGGTACTATTTTTGGTCTGTGGAAACACGGCTCATGTTTTAATTGACACTGGGGCAACCCATTCCTTCATAGCACAGAAGTATACAATTAAATGGAAGTTAGATGTCGTCCCAGCTGATCGTGATTATAGTGTTATGTTGCCTTCCAGAGAGTATTTGCACTCCGATCAGGCGATACGGGGTGAAATTATATCTGTTGGTAGTCGGCAACTGTATGCGAACCTAATCATCATAAGTATGAAGGGATATGATGTAATCTTGGGCATGGATTGGTTGTTTCGGCATTATGCCACAATCAATTGCAGGTCTGGAGTAGTTGATTTTAGACCCCCGAGCGGGGAGAATTACAGTTTTCCAGCGACCCTCCGTACAAGTGAGATGCCTCTTGTATTGTCAATGAGCGCCCAGTACTCCATAAAACCAAGATGTTTCAGTTTTGTAGCAAGCATCGTGGATGTAAGAAAGCAAGATGAGCGGAAGTTAAGTGACATTTTGGTGGAAGAAAGTTTTTTTACTCGGCTTGCCTGTAAGTGCTTTATACTTGATGAAGCATGGGTGTTTTGGATTTATAGCAAGTGTTGAGGAAGTAAGCATGCGAGATGGGTTAAAGTTATGTGACATTCCAGTGGTTAGGGACTTTACGGAAGTATTCCTGGACGAGTTGCCCGGATTGCCTCCAGATCGAGAAATGGAGTTCACAATAGAGATTATTCCTGGTTCGGTGCCAGTATCCAAGAATCCTTATAGAATGGCACCGGTTGAACTGAGGGAATTGCAAATTCAGCTGAAAGAGCTAACAGACAAGGGTTTTGTACGGCTGAGCGTTTCTCCTTGGGACGCTCCGGTTTTATTTGTAAAGAAGAAAGACGGCTCCTTAAGGATCTGCGTTGATTACCGTGAGTTGAATAAGCTGACTATAAAGAATAAATACCCGTTACCAAGGATAGATGATCTATTTGACCAGTTGCAAGGAGCCATAGTATTTTCTAAGATCAATTTGCGTTCTGGGTACTATCAGTTAAAAATTAGAGCCGAGGATGTACCGAAGACTGCCTTCAGAACACGTTACGGGCACTATGAGTTTAGGGTTATGTCCTTCGGTTTGACCAATGCTCTAGCAGCGTTTATGGACCTCATGAACAAAGTGTTTCGGGAGTTCTTGGACAAGTTCGTTATAATGTTCATAGATGATATTTTGATTTATTCCCGGAACGACGAAGAACATGCGGAGCACTTAAGGGCTGTTATGACTACTTTGAAGGGACACCAGTTGTATGCTAAGCTTTCTAAGTGCAAATTCTGGTTGAGTCAGGTGAATTTCTTAGGCCACGTTATTTCAAAAGAAGGCGTTTCTGTGGATCCGGCCAAGATTCCAGTGGTAACGGAATGGCCTCGACCGAGAAATGCAAGTGAAGTGCGAAGTTTCGTAGGCCTGGCTGGATATTATCAGAAGTTCATCGAGGGGTTCTCAATCATAGCCAAGCCTCTAACGAACTTGACAAGGAAGGAAGTGAAGTATGAATGGACTAAAGCCTGTGAGAAGAGTTTTCAGACTCTAAAGCGAAAGTTGACCACAACGCCTTTACTAACTCTACCAGTGGAGAGTCGGGTATACTGTATTTATTGTGACGCATCCAAAGTTGGATTAGGATGCGTGTTGATGCAGGAAGGAAAGGTCATTGCCTATGCTTCTAGGCAATTGAAAAGTTATGAGGAGAATTACCCGACGCACGACTTAGAACTTGCAGCGGTGATATTCGCATTCAAGATATGGAGACACTACCTCTACGGATAGAAGTGTGAAGTGTTTTTCGGACCATAAAAGTTTGAAATACCTGTTTACACATAAAGATTTAAATATGAGGCAGAGGAGATGGTTAGAATTCGTGAAAGACTACGACTTCGAAATCAAGTATCATCCTGGAAAGGCAAATACAGTGGCAGATGCTTTGAGTAGGATGCCTAGGACCAAGGAGTCAGTTGTTTTCTGTATGTCAGCTTCATTGAGAAAGGAGATGCAGGGGTTTGAACTTGAATTAGTCTTAGAACTTTCGGCCCTACTTGCTGACTTGACAATACGGCCCACCCTGTTGGACAAAATAAAAGAGGCTCAACAGTTAGATACGGAAGAAAAGGTGGCTATCGTATCAAAATTATCAATTGTACCTTCCGATTTCAGTTACTCAGTGGATGGCATTTTGAGGTTTCGAGACCTGCTGGTACGTTCCAAAGGACGAAGAGTTGAGGAAGTTAGTTATGTCAGAGGCACATTGATCGTTGTTCACAGTGCATCCAGGTAACACCAAGATGTACCGAGATCTGAAGGTGCACTATTGGTGGCCGAATATGAAGCGTGATGTGGCCAGTTATGTACAATCCTGTCTTGTCTGCCAACAAGTAAAGGCAGAACACCAGAGGCCAGGTGGGATGTTACAACCTTTACCGATTCCCGAGTGGAAATGCGATCAAATTGCGATGGACTTCGTAGTTGGATTACCGAGGACATTAAAGGGGCACGACAGTATATGGGTCGTGGTTGATAGATTGACGAAAGCGGCTCATTTCTTGCCTGTAAGGATGACTTACACGATGAATCAATTTGCAGAACTTTATGTTCGAGAGATTATTAGATTACACAGGGTCCCTATGTCGATTGTTTCAGATCGGGATCCTAGGTTTACCTCGAGATTTTGGAAGAGTTTGCAAAGCGCTATGGGTACTAAGTTAACTTTTAGCACGGCCTTTGTAACACCCGACTTTAATTAAAAATTTAAAATAACAGATAAATCTATTAAGTATAATCGATGAATGAAATTTTAGTATAATGTAGGTTAGGTTGAAGAATGAGTAAGTAAGGGCATAAGGGTAATTGGCAAATTTGGAAGTGGATAAGGTATTTAAGGCAAAAAGTTTAGAGTAGCCGCCACCACTACTCATTTTCGTTCCCTTTTGGTCTTCAGCTCGAACGGCAGAAATCCCTAACCGATTCTCCTGCCCGATTCTCATTCAACCTAGGTAAGCCCTCATTGTTTTCTTGCGATTTTAGTAGTTAGATAGCTGAGGGAGTACAATGTGAGGAGTTTCGAGGAATGTTGTGATTTAGAGTAGGTTCGGGTTGAGCGACTATTGAGAATACCCGAGTTGTGGGGTTTCAAATTTGGTTCTTCAAACTCCTGTATTGATTCTGCGAAGTTTAGTGAAAGTTTGATATATGTACTATTATGATTTTAGGTGAGCGAGCTTCTGAAGTAGCATTTAGCCGAGCGATTTCCAGGGAGCCAGGTAAGTAGAGTTTGTTTGTGCCTTCGGGCCTACATCACAAACAGTAGGATTTATGTATGTTTGTATGTTTATTTCCAGTTGTCATGCATCATGTTTTGAAAGATTACGAAAATAAATTTACATGAAACGCATGGTAAATGTGAGCAGGATGATCAGAACAACTGTTAAGGGGGATTAATCCGCCCCTTAATTGAGAACAGAGGATTGAGGTTTTGGGAAAAGTGATCCACTTCCCAATCCTACAGGGGGATCAGACCAGTTAACTGTTAAGGGAATTAATCCGCCCCTTAATTGAGATCAGAGGATGTATGCTTTGGGGGATGACTGATCCACTTTCCCATCGTACAGAGGGATCCACAGAGAACAAATTTGAATACAACTGAGATGAGAAAGTAGAGAATGCATGTTTAGGGAAATTTTTGTTTCATTAATTCATTTCATTCATTGCTCTACTTGCTTAGCATTAGGCTAATAGATGAGTTTGTGATGTAGGTGAAGAAGTTACTGAAGGTGTGTTTACCGACCGATAAGTGGACCAGGCTGTTTGGAGGAGCATTTTCAGGCATCGGTTTGGCCATCTGTTGAGGCGGTTTAATCCATGGCTGCAGGTGTTAAGTTGGGAGTAACTAGTTCAGTATAGATGTTTCTTTTTCTGAAAATTTTATGATAGTAGTGTTTTCAAAACTTTGAATACATTCTGAGAATCTTTGATATTAGTGTTCTGTTGGGTTTTGAAAATACTGTTTTCTACTGGACTTGAGTGATGCAATGATTTGATCTGTCTCTGATTGGTCTTAGTAAAATGCTTAAATCCTTTGATAGTCAGAGCTTTCTTGGAATACAGCAGAATTGCTGTTCTGAAGTCTATCGGCAGATGTTGGATGAAGGAGTCATCCGGCTGATGTCATCGGTAGATGAAAGTGGTAAGTTCTGCCGTCTAGCGATCGGCAGATGTTGGATGAAGGAGTAATCCGGCTGACGTCATCGGTAGATGGAAGTGGTAAGTTCTGTCGTCTAGCGATCGGCAGGTGTTGGATGAAGGAGTCATCCGGCTGACGTCATCGGTAGATATAAGTTGCAAGTTGTCGTCTAGCGATCGGCAGATGCTGGAGGAAGGAATCCCCTGGCTGACGTCATCGGTAGATGTAAGTAGCAAGTTTTGTCGCCTAGTTATCGGTAGATGCAGTCTACCGAGAGTTGTCCTGTTTGTATATCTTCTGGCTGACGTCATCGGAAGATGTAGGTAGTGTTTGTCGTTTTGTGACCGGTTGATATAACCGAAGTTTTGTCGTTTGTCATCAGTAGAGGCCTCCTATTTTCTATTTCTGCTTCTTGTGTTGACTTTGTCGTCGGCAGATGTGTTTGACTTCTGCAATTTCATGGGTATTCCACATTTTTAGAGCTTTATATTTTTGGCCCATTATTCTTAACACTCCCAACAATTATTTTAAAATGTTTTTCACAGATTATTTAACTTCATTGATGTTCGATTGATTTCCGCTGCAAGTTTTAAAATACATCGAGTTTTAGAAAATGTCAAATTTTGACTGTCGAGTGAAATATTTTTAAATTAGTATCAAGTCGTCATGGTTCGGTTCAGTGTGTTGAGTAGCAAACCGGGTTTAGATAACTCGGGGCGTTACAAGTTGGTATCAGAGCCATTTGGTTAAACCGTTCAAAGAATCACTCAACAGAGCCGATTGTTGCATGGAAGTACTCCAACAACTGTAAGTGTTTATGTTAGTTTTAGTTATTAGATATTTATGAGAATAGTTAACCTTTTACAGGAATATAGTAAAATGTCCAGACGACCAGGGAGACCAAGAGTACAGAGGGAGACGCCAAACCCGGGAAGTACTGAGAATTCTGGTGTGATCAGGCAACTGACAGACTTGGTACGTCAGCAATCTGATATGATGCGCCAGCAGTCCGATCAGTTGGGACTGCTACTGAACCGAGAGGTACAAGGGAGTGCCAACTCGGGTTCCAATAATGAACAGGCAGGAGAGAGGTTTAGGAGGTTGCGACCACCCACTTTTGATGGAAAGTCAGCTAATCCAATTGTGGCCGAGGAATGGTTGAAAAAGATAGAAAGCATGTTTAGGTGTGCAAATGTGGGAGATGGAGAAAAGGTCATTTTGGCAACCTTCCACTTTGCCAGTGATGCTCAACTCTGGTGGGAGACGATGGAGACCACCCATGATGTTCTTGCGATGACTTGGACGCAATTTAAGGAAATTTTCTATGAGAAGTATTTTAACAGTACTGTACAGACCACAAAGAAGTTGGAGTTCATGAACTTGAAACAGACAGGGACCGTAGCTAAATACAGCAGACAGTTTGAATCCCTATCAAGGTTTGCCGGACACCTCGCACGCAGGGATGAGGATAAGGTGTTCCAATTTGTGCATGGGCTGAAACCTGAGATTTATAGAGGAGTCAAGTTCTCGGGTATAAAAGGATCGTCCTACAGTGAAGTAGTGTCCACGGCATTAGAAGTGGAAGAGGCAGAGATGAAGTGTGCTGGGTTTAGTGTGGCTCCACGAAAGTTCACCCAGCCACACCATCACAAGGGAACGAAGAGGCCCGGTGAGGGCCAGGGCGGTCAAGGGAAGGAGAAGAAGACACCAGATACTAGGAAGTTCCATCAATGCCCAAAGTGTTCAAGATTTCACCCGGGAGAGTGTAGAATTAGCGCGGGGAAGTGTTTCAACTGTGAGGAGACCGGGCATTGCTTAAGGATTGCCCAAAGCCCAGAGTCCTTCGCTGTTATAATTGTAATAAAGTTGGCCACATGAATAGGGATTGTCCAGCTCTAAAGAATGGCCCTGTGAATGTTAAGCCAAGAATATTCTCCATGGTAGAATCGGGTGATGAAGATCAGCCTGCTGTTGTGTCAGGTACCATACTAGTCAATTTTATGTCTGCTTTTACTTTAATAGATTCAGGTGCAACACATTCCTTCATAGCGTCTGCCTTTGCTGATAAATTAGACGTCGAGTCTTCACTTTCTGAGCATATGTTCAATGTTGCTTTACCTTCTGGCGAACGCATGCACTCTAGCCGTGTGCTGCTTAATAGTGTAGTGACAGTAGGAGATAAGAACCTACCTGCTGATCTCATTATTTTAGAGATCATGGAATTTGATGTAATCTTAGGAATGGATTGGCTGTTTAAGCACTATGCCACAATAGACTGTAGGACTGGAATAGTTAGTTTCCAACCCCCTGGTGATTCGAAACACACCTTTCAAGCCTCAAGGAGAGACAGAAGAATGTCTGTTTTATCCTCTGTCGGCGCTAAACCTTTCTCGTGTAGTGAGTATTCATGCTTTCTGGCCAGCGTATTAGACACTGTAATACCCGGCTTGTACGGATTTTTGATTTAATATATTTTATTGATATATTATATTGTAGTGGCATTTTCGTAAATATGTCAAATCAGGTCCGTTTTACGAAAAGAAAGCGTCAAGACGGTCCTAACAATTAATAGGAATTTTAAAGAATTTACGAGAATTTTCGGAATAATAACGCTATATTCTGGGTAATTACGTTTCTCGTAATATAATTTTAGTAAAAATAGTAAACGAGTTCCGATTTGCGAACGGACAATTTTAATAGAACCCAGATAATAAGTTGGATTTATTGGCGAAATAAGAAATTCGAAACGGTTGAAAACACGAGAGGTAGTGACGTTCAATAAAATAGAATATTAGGATTATTATTATTATTATTATTATTATTATTATTAATAAATAAATAAAAACAAACGACAGAATTGTTTTGAACCATTCTGTCGTTCGCCCGAGCCCGACGCCGAAGACAGGGGAGGCGACGCGAGCGACGATCGACGAGAACCACCGGCGATTTCCGGCGCCCTCCGGCCAGACGACGGCGACGACCAGTCTCCGGCCTGACTCCGCGCACGAACCGATCAGGTAGGCTCGGTTTTCTTCTTTTTCGGCTCGGTTTGGGGCTGGCGGTGGCGAGCTCGATTGAGCTCCGATCGCCGGCCGTTTTCGGTCACTTCCGGCGTGGGTTTGCCAACCCTTGCGCCTGCTATTATTGATTGGTCGTGGATTGCTCAATTTGAGCGGATTTCAGTGAATCCCGAATTGGAGATTTCGGGTTTTCCGGTTTAAAACCTTAAATTCTCTTTGGATTATACTAATTGGATGTTAGGATAGTTGATTGGTGTTGAATCGGAGGTGAATCGATAAAAAATCGAAAAGGGGAATTTTCCCGATTTAGGGCACTTCGGGTTTTTATTGTAATTCGGTATTTTCGATTAATTTAGGCTAATTAAGGCTAATTGGGATTGATTGGTGAGGGAATTGATGGAATTTGATGAAAAATTGGAAAGGGAGAAATTTTCAATTAAGGGCAGTTTCAGGTTTTTGATAAATTGACCTAGCTCCGGTCGTTTGTTTTTAAATTTCTTTTGGCATATTAAAATAGGTTATTAGAGGAGTACGTGGCCGCTGGAATCGTTCGATTCCGATAACCGACGCAAAAGTTATGCACGTTTGAGTTACGGGTCGGTTTTTACCGAACCCAAATTAGTGGCCGTTTAGTTAGATTTTAGTTGGATTAAAGCTTTAGGAAATTGCTTTAGTTAAGGCTTTGTTAATTTGGACGTTTAGAAGATTAAATTAGTTTTGACGTCAATGTTGTGTTTTGCCTCAGACAAACAACGCTCGTAGACGGAGCTCAGCGTGCTACGGACGACAGGTAAGTCTCTCGTGACTTGTTTGGCCGATTGGCCTACACCATAAGATTTCTTGTTGTTCGAGGAAATTGGAGATTATAGTAAGTGTCGGGCGAATAGGTTGGGTAGTTAGGTTAATTTCTTATTAGGTTATGTTTCTATTCGTCTTGATGGTATGCACGTTCATTGTTTGTTATTGCTTTGATTATGTTTATAGTATTGCACATGTTCACGCATCATGTTTCTGAAAAGCACGAAAAAAGAATTTCTATGCATGTTTTCATGAAAAGGAAAAGGATAATGTAAATGTATGAATGAATGTAATCTGGTCAAGGAGGTGGCGGTGGTTCAGACATGGCTGCTTGGGGAGCATGTTTTCCCCCCGGTTAGATACGAGGGGCTATCCAATCGCGGGATGTGCCGCTCCTATCTAGCGAGAGTGAGGCCACGGTGACATTATGTAATGAAATGAAATGAAATGAATAGCGAAAAGGTAGGAAGCATGTTTTATGAACTGCACGCATAGCATGCATTGCATTCACGTAGACTTACTGAGCCTTAAGCTCACGACTTATTTTTATGGTGTAGGTGACCTCTACACAGGTGAGGATGAGATCCCTCCACCCGAGGCATGAACAGTTGAAGAAAGATGGCCCGTGGGAGTGTGCTGGGCAGTCGACGCGTAATTGACCTGTGGGGATGTAGGTATATTATTTGGGGACTTGATATGAAATGTATAGTTTGTCATATTAGAATGTTTGGGTTATTCTGGATAGAAATATGTAAGTGATAGGTGTAGGCTGTGGTAAATATTGTTGAATTGCTATGGATAACGAAACTGTTTTGAATTTACAACTTTCTGGAACTGCTTGGGACTTTCTTTTTAAACAGGAGGAATGTTTGGTTTTTAAATGGATCCATGCAGTTCGTTTTCTTGGAAAATGTGTTTTGTTTACTTATGTCTCGAGTCGTTCTGAGTGAGATTATGGAGGATGTATGAGCGTCAAGAGATTTGATGTTGAACTGTATAATTGAGATGTAGATAAGAAATGATATTGTCAGGATGTGATGAATTGATGAGTTGAGGAATGATAGAAGGTTGAGTGGTTTTATGTAAACTGTTTTTATATGATAAATGAATTTTCTTTAAAGGTTTTCGAGAATGTTTTTAATTGGTTTAGAGGCTTAAAAAGGAAAATTTTATACGGGAAAAATAGGTACAGTTTTAGGGGTGTTACAATTATGGTATCAGAGCCCCCGGGTTTTAAAATCGATTCTGTAGACTGCTCGACTGCACAGCCACTACGCAGACATCCTTCATCAACTGTAAGTATGTTTACTGCTTTGTTTCATTCTAGTTTCTTAGGATTATTTGTTTAATTTTTATAGGAGTTAGAAAAATGGTTCGAGGACGAGATGCCAGGGATGACGCCCTGGATAGACTTATCAGATCTGCTGGACCGTCAGTCTCAGCATATGGACCGGCAAGCACAACAAATTGTGGACTTAGTAAACCGAGAGAACCAGCGAGAGAACCAAAGGGCCCAGGAATTGGTGGTTCCTAATTAATCAGGGTATGCAGAAGTTCCAAAGCTTGCAGCCTCCAGTGTTCGATGGACGATCTTCGGATCCAACTATTGCGGAGGAATGGATTCGCAATATGGAGGATATGCTGGAGTATGCGGAGGTGGAGAATGGGAAGAAGGTTGCTTTTGTCACCTTTCACTTGGCATTGGACGCCCGTTTCTGGTGGGATTCAATCAAAGTGACTACGGATGTGACTACTATGACATGGGAACGATTTAAGACTTTGTTCTTTGATAAGTATTTCAGCCGCACGGTGAGGGCGGCTAAGAGAAATGAATTCACACAGCTGAAGCAGACAGGTTCGGTTGCAGAATACATACGGAAGTTTGAGGCTTTGTCGCGATTTGCACCGCGTCTGGTTAGCGACAATGAAGAAAAGGTGCACCAGTTTATGGAGGGACTTAATTCGGAGATTCGGATGCACGTTATAGTGTCAGGTGTTATTGATGTGCCCTATTCTGACATTGCAGCTAGAGCTCTGGATTTCGAGGCTGCTAGAGCGACTTGTGTTAGGCCGAGAGAGCCAGCTAAGGGCTTCTTTCGCGAGATCCAACCTCAGTCATGGGACCGAGACTGGCAGCCAAGTGAGCATCAACAGCCACGACAACAAAGGAGTGATAAGAGGCCTTATGATAGTAAGGGTGACCGGGGAAAAGGAAAGCTAGTCCAAACGGCTACTCAAAAGCCTTTATGTCCACAGTGCCAGAAGCAGCACTACGGTGATTGTCTGACGCGTACTAATAGATGTTATCGATGTGGGGAAACTGGCCACTATATCATGAACTGTCCGTTATTGAACCGGAATCAACCAGGCAGAGATCAACAGGGCAGGGATCAAAGAAAGGTTATGCCGAGGGTCTTTGCTTTCATCGAGCCTGGTGACGTCGACGATGGAGCCCAGCCTTCTACCCTGGCAGGTATTGTTTTAATTACCTGTACAACAATATTGTTGTTTTGACAATAGTAATAATGATGATAACGATAGGCTTGAGAATAGAAAAGTAAGAAGATAGAAACTGGGTAAGAAAGAGTTGTAGGTGAACCTCGAAGAGAAAATAGTAGGTTACGTATAGGACAATAAGGACCAAATAGAAGTATAGTTATACATTAGTAGGATTAGTTTGCTTTAATCAACGGAGTTGCGCACTTAAGGTTTAGTAACAATTAGAGTAATACACCCTATGAGATATGGTTTATAAGTAGGTAAGGATTATGTCTAATTGACAACCCCCTTGGAGTATCGGAATACGACTAATCAAGAAAGACGAAGGTTTAGATATAAACCTATTAAGGAATGACCTAGATTGTTGTAATACTTGGAGTGTGTTTAATTAGAGGATGTACCGTAGAAATCGTATATTAGTGATTCGTGTGAAGCTAAGAGTGTCTAAATTAAGATAGAATTCAAGAGTTAAACTTAGAGAATTGAAGTCATATGCATGGTGATACTCTAGATACCGAAATTTGTTGTTCTCTAGGAACTGAGTACCACCAAAGACACCTAAGAAGACTAATCCATAAAGGAAGATATTAATCTGTGAGAAGATTATAACCGACTTATTAGGTGGGAGGTCTAGCGAAGTTAAGAATAATCGACGAGTTATGGACATGTCAGGTAGTTAGGGTTGCTCGATTGGATTATGAAGCAAAAGATATAGGAGTTAAGTTGTAAATCTATAGTTGGTACAATTTAAGTTAGGAGCCACAACATGTGGCTGCCTCCAGGATGAAGGTAGAAGTATTAGTATTCGAGGAACTATAAAGGTTATCATTAACGAAGAGGTGTTTCAAATTATCGGGGAATGAAAGGGTAGGATTTGAGGACTTGAGGAGAATTGGAACGAAGGCGTAAACTTATCTACAACAAGTTCACAAACAAGAAGATAGTTGAATGAATCGTTGCATGCGAGTCAAGTAGACAAGTAGAGTATTTGAACCCGACTAGGAGGAACGAAAGAGGATTGACCATTGTGTAACCTTGAAGAAATTCTCGTAGGATATTAGAGGTAAGTGCAAGGGATGGCTAGATTAAAAGAGAAGAGTTAAGATTAGAAGCCTAGTTCGATGGCTAATGTCGGGCGATTTGTGAAATTCACAATATGTTGAATAGAAAATGTAAGTTGCTCGGAAAGCCAAAACTTAGAATGGGACAAGTTAGAAAAGCTCCGAAAGACCGATGGATGCATTAGAGACTTAAGGTTATAATAAATAGTTAAAACAATTCTATGGTCAAAACTTGGGGATTCCATTGTACATGGAGTTAATAAGGAAATTGAGCTAAGCAGATGAGGATAATGTATATAGTATTTAGCAAAGGACATAACGATAGAATTCGTTGAGGTAGCTTAGAGAACAAAAAAAAAAAAAAAAAAAAAATGATATTTATAGCGTCTTAGGTACAAAGGGATCGGAATTCTAAGCGAGTGGTAACTTTGTCCCCAGATGGACTCGTCGGGGCCTCGGGGTAATCTCGAGGAGATGGTTTGTGAGATTTAGAGATTTAAGTCATAGTTGATAATTTCTTTTATTAAGACCCACGAGGTGCCCAAGGAAGTTAAGTTATTTCGAGAATTGAGGATAAGAGGCAATCTTTAGTAGAAACCAATTAATAAGTGAGAGAAAGTTTAATGTTTTGGGTGACTAAATGCAAACCAACACGTGCTAAGGGCGTTAAGTGTCAAGTACGCAGTTGGAGATCGTTTGGTTAAGACCGAGAGATTTGGTAAGAGTTGATACGTAAACTGAAAGTGAGGACTACGATTAGGGAGTTAATGTATAAATTTGGTGGGTGTGCGTCCCGATTGTGAACAGGATCAAGGGAATTGCGTCGAGGTATGGGTTACAGCCCAGAATTTGATGAAATTGTAGGCATTCAATTTGATTGGTGTTAGGAAGCTTAGATATGGCTTTAACCAAAATATGTCGGAAGTTGGTACATGCGCAAGTATTAAAGTGGCAAATATGTTGTCGGGTTAATTGATTGAGATTTGAGAATTTAGATTTTGCTTAGTACGTGAAAGAGGATGTGTACGATCGAATCGAAAGTAGGGGATACGAAATTAGAGCCAATGTTAGAGAATATAGTAGGGTTTCGGTTTAGAACCACGAAGAAGGACCAAAAGTACAGATGGTTTACCGAGGTAAAAATGCCGTAAACAAGAGACGTAAATGTCAAGGACTATAAGCTATGGCGAATTTTGAGGACAAAATTCTAAATAAGGTGGATGGAATGTAATACCCGGCTTGTACGGATTTTTGATTTAATATATTTTATTGATATATTATATTGTAGTGGCATTTTCGTAAATATGTCAAATCAGGTCCGTTTTACGAAAAGAAAGCGTCAAGACGGTCCTAACAATTAATAGGAATTTTAAAGAATTTACGAGAATTTTCGGAATAATAACGCTATATTCAGGGTAATTACGTTTCTCGTAATATAATTTTAGTAAAAATAGTAAACGAGTTCCGATTTGCGAACGGACAGTTTTAATAGAACCCAGATAATAAGTTGGATTTATTGGCGAAATAAGAAATTCGAAACGGTTGAAAACACGAGAGGTAGTGACGTTCAATAAAATAGAATATTAGGATTATTATTATTATTATTATTATTATTATTATTATTATTAATAAATAAATAAAAACAAACGACAGAATGGTTTTGAACCATTCTGTCGTTCGCCCGAGCCCGACGCCGAAGACAGGGGAGGCGACGCGAGCGACGATCGACGAGAACCACCGGCGATTTCCGGCGCCCTCCGGCCAGAGGACGGCGACGACCAGTCTCCGGCCTGACTCCGCGCACGAACCGATCAGGTAGGCTCGGTTTTCTTCTTTTTCGGCTCGGTTTGGGGCTGGCGGTGGCGAGCTCGATTGAGCTCCGATCGCCGGCCGTTTTCGGTCACTTCCGGCGTGGGTTTGCCAACCCTTGCGCCTGCTATTATTGATTGGCCGTGGATTGCTCAATTTGAGCGGATTTCAGTGAATCCCGAATTGGAGATTTCGGGTTTTCCGGTTTAAAACCTTAATTCTCTTTGGATTATACTAATTAGATGTTAGGATAGTTGATTGGTGTTGAATCGGAGGTGAATCGATAAAAAATCGAAAAGGGGAATTTTCCCGATTTAGGGCACTTCGGGTTTTTGATTGTAATTCGGTATTTTCGATTAATTTAGGCTAATTAAGGCTAATTGGGATTGATTGGTGAGGGAATTGATGGAATTTGATGAAAAATTGGAAAGGGAGAAATTTTCGATTAAGGGCAGTTTCGGGTTTTTGATAAATTGACCTAGCTCCGGTCGTTTGTTTTTAAATTTCTTTTGGCATATTAAAATAGGTTATTAGAGGAGTACGTGGCCGCTGGAATCGTTCGATTCCGATAACCGACGCAAAAGTTATGCACGTTTGAGTTACGGGTCGGTTTTTACCGAACCCAAATTAGTGGCCGTTTAGTTAGATTTTAGTTTGATTAAAGCTTTAGGAAATTGCTTTAGTTAAGGCTTTGTTAATTTGGATGTTTAGAAGATTAAATTAGTTTTGACGTCAATGTTGTGTTTTGCCTCAGACAAACAACGCTCGTAGACGGAGCTCAGCGTGCTACGGACGACAGGTAAGTCTCTCGTGACTTGTTTGGCCGATTGGCCTACACCATAAGATTTCTTGTTGTTCGAGGAAATTGGAGATTATAGTAAGTGTCGGGCGAATAGGTTGGGTAGTTAGGTTAATTTCTTATTAGGTTATGTTTCTATTCGTCTTGATGGTATGCACGTTCATTGTTTGTTATTGCTTTGATTATGTTTATAGTATTGCACATGTTCACGCATCATGTTTCTGAAAAGCACGAAAAAGGAATTTCTATGCATGTTTTTATGAAAAGGAAAAGGATAATGTAAATGTATGAATGAATGTAATCTGGTCAAGGAGGTGGCGGTGGTTCAGACATGGCTGCTTGGGGAGCATGTTTTCCCCCCGGTTAGATACGAGGGGCTATCCAATCGCGGGATGTGCCGCTCCTATCTAGCGAGAGTGAGGCCACGGTGACATTATGTAATGAAATGAAATGAAATGAATAGCGAAAGGTAGGAAGCATGTTTTATGAACTGCACGCATAGCATGCATTGCATTCACGTAGACTTACTGAGCCTTAAGCTCACGACTTATTTTTATGGTGTAGGTGACCTCTACACAGGTGAGGATGAGATCCCTCCACCCGAGGCATGAACAGTTGAAGAAAGATGGCCCGTGGGAGTGTGCTGGGCAGTCGACGCGTAATTGACCCGTGGGGATGTAGGTATATGATTTGGGGACTTGATATGAAATGTATAGTTTGTCATATTAGAATGTTTGGGTTATTCTGGATAGAAATATGTAAGTGATAGGTGTAGGCTGTGGTAAATATTGTTGAATTGCTATGGATAACGAAACTGTTTTGAATTTACAACTTTCTGGAACTGCTTGGGACTTTCTTTTTTAAACAGGAGGAATGTTTGGTTTTTAAATGGATCCATGCAGTTCGTTTTCTTGGAAAATGTGTTTTGTTTACTTATGTCTCGAGTCGTTCTGAGTGAGATTATGGAGGATGTATGAGCGTCAAGAGATTTGATGTTGAACTGTATAATTGAGATGTAGATAAGAAATTATATTGTCAGGATGTGATGAATTGATGAGTTGAGGAATGATAGAAGGTTGAGTGGTTTTATGTAAACTGTTTTTATATGATAAATGAATTTTCTTTAAAGGTTTTCGAGAATGTTTTTAATTGGTTTAGAGGCTTAAAAAGGAAAATTTTATACGGGAAAAATAGGTACAGTTTTAGGGGTGTTACAGACACAAAGCTGGTAGGAGAACCGAGTCTCCAAAAGGTTCCAATAGCTCAAGATTTCCCGGAAGTTTTCCTTGATGACCTGCCTGGTTTACCACCTGATAGAGAGATCGAATTTGTGGTGGATGTCTATCCTGGTGCTGAACCTATATCTAAGAATCCATACAGATTGGCACCAACGGAACTCAAGAATTAAAGAAACAGTTAGAGGAACTGTTGGAAAAAAGGATTCATACGGCCAAGTTATTCACCGTGGGGTGCACCAGTTCTATTTGTTAAAAAGAAGGATGGATCAATGCGTATTGCATTGACTATAGAGAATTGAATAAGTTAACAGTCAAAAATAAGTACCCATTGCCTAGGATCGATGATTTGTTTGACCAACTTCAAGGTGCACGAGTTTTCTCTAAGATTGACTTAAGATCAGGGTACTACCAATTGAAGGTTAAGTCTGAGGATATACCAAAGAATGCTTTCGTAAAAAATTTAAAATAACATATAAATCTATTAATATAATCGATGAAGAAAGTTTAGGTAATCATGTAGTTAGGTTGCAGAATGAGTAAGTACAGGGATAAGGGACTTGGCAAATTTGGAATTAGATAAGGTATTTAAGGCAAAGTTTAGAGTAGCCGCCACCACTACTCATTTTCGTTCCCTTTTGGTCGTCAGCTCGAACGGCAGAAATCCCTACCGATTCTCCTGCCCTATTCCTCATTCAACCTAGGTAAGCCCTCATTGTTTTCTTGCGATTTTAGTAGTTAGATAGCTGAGGAGTACAAGGTGAGGAGTTTCGAGGAATGTTGTGATTTAGAGTAGGTTCGGGTTGAGCGACTATTGAGAATACCCGAGTGTGGGGTTTCAAATTTGGTTCTTCAAACTCCTGTATTGATTCTGCGAAGTTTAGTGAAAGTTTGATATATGTACTATTATGATTTTAGGTGAGCGAGCTTCTGAAGTAGCATTTAGCCGAGCGTTTCCATGGAGCCAGGTAATAGAGTTTGTTTGTGCCTTCGGGCCTACATCACAAACAGTAGATTTATGTAATGTTTGTATGTTATTTCCAGTTGTCATGCATCATGTTTGAAAGATTACGAAAATAAATTTACATGAACGCATGGTAAAATGTGAGCAGGATGATCAGAACAACTGTTAAGGGGGATTAATCCGCCCTTAATTGAGAACAGAGGATTGAGGTTTTGGGAAAAGTGATCCACTTCCCAATCCTACAGGGGGATCAGACCAGTTAACTGTTAAGGGAATTAATCCGCCCCTTAATTGAGATCAGAGGATGTATGCTTTGGGGGATGACTGATCCACTTTCCCCATCGTACAGAGGGATCCACAGAGAACAAATTTGAATACAACTGAGATGAGAAAGTAGAGAATGCATGTTTAGGGAAATTTTTGTTTCATTAATTCTTCATTCATTGCTCTACTTGCTTAGCATTAGGCTAATAGATGAGTTTGTGATGTAGGTGAAGAAGTTACTGAAGGTGTGTTTACCGACCGATAAGTGGACCAGGCTGTTTGGAGGAGCATTTTCAGGCATCGTTTGGCCATCTGTTGAGGCGGTTTTAATCCATGGCTGCAGGTGTGAAGTTGGGAGTAACTAGTTCGTATAGATGTTTCTTTTTCTGAAAATTTTATGATAGTAGTGTTTTCAAAAACTTTGAATACATTCTGAGAATCTTTGATATTAGTGTTCTGTTGGGTTTTGAAAATACTGTTTTCTACTGGACCTTGAGTGATGCAATGATTGATCTGTCTCTGATTGGTCTTAGTAAAATGCTTAAATCCTTTGATAGTCAGAGCTTTCTGGAATACAGCAGAAATTGCTGTTCTGAAGTCTATCGGCAGATGTTGGATGAAGGAGTCATCCGGCTGATGTCATCGGTAGATGAAAGTGGTAAGTTCTGCCGTCTAGCGATCGGCAGATGTTTGATGAAGGAGTAATCCAGCTGACGTCATCGGTAGATGGAAGTGGTAAGTTCTGTCGTCTAGCGATCGGCAGGTGTTGGATGAAGGAGTCATCCGGCTGACGTCATCGGTAGATATAAGTTGCAAGTTGTCGTCTAGCGATCGGCAGATGCTGGAGGAAGGAATCCCCTGCTGACGTCATCGGTAGATGTAAGTAGCAAGTTTTGTCGCCTAGTTATCGTAGATGCAGTCTACCGAGAGTTGTCCTGTTTGTATATCTTCTGGCTGACGTCATCGGAAGATGTAGGTAGTGTTTGTCGTTTTGTGACCGGTTGATATAACCGAAGTTTTGTCGTTTGTCATCAGTAGAGGCCTCCTATTTTCTATTTCTGCTTCTTGTGTTGACTTTGTCCGTCGGCAGATGTGTTTGACTTCTGCAATTTCATGGGTATTCCACATTTTTAGAGCTTTATATTTTTGGCCCATTATTCTTAACACTCCCAACAATTATTTTAAAATGTTTTTCACAGATTATTTAACTTCATTGATGTTCGATTGATTTCCAGCTGCAAGTTTTAAAATACATCGAGTTTTAGAAAATGTCAAATTTTGACTGTCGAGTGAAATATTTTTAAATTAGTATCAAGTCGTCATGGTTCGGTTCAGTGTGTTGAGTAGCAAACCGGGTTTAGATAACTCGGGGCGTTACAAGTTGGTATCAGAGCCATTTGGTTAAACCGTTCAAAGAATCACTCAACAGAGCCGATTGTTGCATGGAAGTACTCCAACAACTGTAAGTGTTTATGTTAGTTTTAGTTATTAGATATTTATGAGAATAGTTAACCTTTTACAGGAATATAGTAAAATGTCCAGACGACCAGGGAGACCAAGAGTACAGAGGGAGACGCCAAACCCGGGAAGTACTGAGAATTCTGGTGTGATCAGGCAACTGACAGACTTGGTACGTCAGCAATCTGATATGATGCGCCAGCAGTCCGATCAGTTGGGACTGCTACTGAACCGAGAGGTACAAGGGAGTGCCAACTCGGGTTCCAATAATGAACAGGCAGGAGAGAGGTTTAGGAGGTTGCGACCACCCACTTTTGATGGAAAGTCAGCTAATCCAATTGTGGCCGAGGAATGGTTGAAAAAGATAGAAAGCATGTTTAGGTGTGCAAATGTGGGAGATGGAGAAAAGGTCATTTTGGCAACCTTCCACTTTGCCAGTGATGCTCAACTCTGGTGGGAGACGATGGAGACCACCCATGATGTTCTTGCGATGACTTGGACGCAATTTAAGGAAATTTTCTATGAGAAGTATTTTAACAGTACTGTACAGACCACAAAGAAGTTGGAGTTCATGAACTTGAAACAGACAGGGACCGTAGCTAAATACAGCAGACAGTTTGAATCCCTATCAAGGTTTGCCGGACACCTCGCACGCAGGGATGAGGATAAGGTGTTCCAATTTGTGCATGGGCTGAAACCTGAGATTTATAGAGGAGTCAAGTTCTCGGGTATAAAAGGATCGTCCTACAGTGAAGTAGTGTCCACGGCATTAGAAGTGGAAGAGGCAGAGATGAAGTGTGCTGGGTTTAGTGTGGCTCCACGAAAGTTCACCCAGCCACACCATCACAAGGGAACGAAGAGGCCCGGTGAGGGCCAGGGCGGTCAAGGGAAGGAGAAGAAGACACCAGATACTAGGAAGTTCCATCAATGCCCAAAGTGTTCAAGATTTCACCCGGGAGAGTGTAGAATTAGCGCGGGGAAGTGTTTCAACTGTGAGGAGACCGGGCATTGCTTAAGGATTGCCCAAAGCCCAGAGTCCTTCGCTGTTATAATTGTAATAAAGTTGGCCACATGAATAGGGATTGTCCAGCTCTAAAGAATGGCCCTGTGAATGTTAAGCCAAGAATATTCTCCATGGTAGAATCGGGTGATGAAGATCAGCCTGCTGTTGTGTCAGGTACCATACTAGTCAATTTTATGTCTGCTTTTACTTTAATAGATTCAGGTGCAACACATTCCTTCATAGCGTCTGCCTTTGCTGATAAATTAGACGTCGAGTCTTCACTTTCTGAGCATATGTTCAATGTTGCTTTACCTTCTGGCGAACGCATGCACTCTAGCCGTGTGCTGCTTAATAGTGTAGTGACAGTAGGAGATAAGAACCTACCTGCTGATCTCATTATTTTAGAGATCATGGAATTTGATGTAATCTTAGGAATGGATTGGCTGTTTAAGCACTATGCCACAATAGACTGTAGGACTGGAATAGTTAGTTTCCAACCCCCTGGTGATTCGAAACACACCTTTCAAGCCTCAAGGAGAGACAGAAGAATGTCTGTTTTATCCTCTGTCGGCGCTAAACCTTTCTCGTGTAGTGAGTATTCATGCTTTCTGGCCAGCGTATTAGACACTGTAATACCCGGCTTGTACGGATTTTTGATTTAATATATTTTATTGATATATTATATTGTAGTGGCATTTTCGTAAATATGTCAAATCAGGTCCGTTTTACGAAAAGAAAGCGTCAAGACGGTCCTAACAATTAATAGGAATTTTAAAGAATTTACGAGAATTTTCGGAATAATAACGCTATATTCTGGGTAATTACGTTTCTCGTAATATAATTTTAGTAAAAATAGTAAACGAGTTCCGATTTGCGAACGGACAGTTTTAATAGAACCCAGATAATAAGTTGGATTTATTGGCGAAATAAGAATTTCGAAACGGTTGAAAACACGAGAGGTAGTGACGTTCAATAAAATAGAATATTAGGATTATTATTATTATTATTATTATTATTATTATTAATAAATAAATAAAAACAAACGACAGAATTGTTTTGAACCATTCTGTCGTTCGCCCGAGCCCGACGCCGAAGACAGGGGAGGCGACGCGAGCGACGATCGACGAGAACCACCGGCGATTTCCGGCGCCCTCCGGCCAGACGACGGCGACGACCAGTCTCCGGCCTGACTCCGCGCACGAACCGATCAGGTAGGCTCGGTTTTCTTCTTTTTCGGCTCGGTTTGGGGCTGGCGGTGGCGAGCTCGATTGAGCTCCGATCGCCGGCCGTTTTCGGTCACTTCCGGCGTGGGTTTGGCCAACCCTTGCGCCTGCTATTATTGATTGGTCCGTGGATTGCTAAATTTGAGCGGATTTCAGTGAATCCCGAATTGGAGATTTCGGGTTTTCCGGTTTAAAACCTTAAATTCTCTTTGGATTATACTAATTGGATGTTAGGATAGTTGATTGGTGTTGAATCGGAGGTGAATCGATAAAAAATCGAAAAGGGGAATTTTCCCGATTTAGGGCACTTCGGGTTTTTTATTGTAATTCGGTATTTCGATTAATTTAGGCTAATTAAGGCTAATTGGGATTGATTGGTGAGGGAATTGATGGAATTTGATGAAAAATTGGAAAGGGAGAAATTTTCGATTAAGGGCAGTTTCAGGTTTTTGATAAATTGACCTAGCTCCGGTCGTTTGTTTTTAAATTTCTTTTGGCATATTAAAATAGGTTATTAGAGGAGTACGTGGCCGCTGGAATCGTTCGATTCCGATAACCGACGCAAAAGTTATGCACGTTTGAGTTACGGGTCGGTTTTTACCGAACCCAAATTAGTGGCCGTTTAGTTAGATTTTAGTTGATTAAAGCTTTAGGAAATTGCTTTAGTTAAGGCTTTGTTAATTTGGACGTTTAGAAGATTAAATTAGTTTTGACGTCAATGTTGTGTTTTGCCTCAGACAAACAACGCTCGTAGACGGAGCTCAGCGTGCTACGGACGACAGGTAAGTCTCTCGTGACTTGTTTGGCCGATTGGCCTACACCATAAGATTTCTTGTTGTTCGAGGAAATTGGAGATTATAGTAAGTGTCGGGCGAATAGGTTGGGTAGTTAGGTTAATTTCTTATTAGGTTATGTTTCTATTCGTCTTGATGGTATGCACGTTCATTGTTTGTTATTGCTTTGATTATGTTTATAGTATTGCACATGTTCACGCATCATGTTTCTGAAAAGCACGAAAAAAGAATTTCTATGCATGTTTTCATGAAAAGGAAAAGGATAATGTAAATGTATGAATGAATGTAATCTGGTCAAGGAGGTGGCGGTGGTTCAGACATGGCTGCTTGGGGAGCATGTTTTCCCCCCGGTTAGATACGAGGGGCTATCCAATCGCGGGATGTGCCGCTCCTATCTAGCGAGAGTGAGGCCACGGTGACATTATGTAATGAAATGAAATGAAATGAATAGCGAAAAGGTAGGAAGCATGTTTTATGAACTGCACGCATAGCATGCATTGCATTCACGTAGACTTACTGAGCCTTAAGCTCACGACTTATTTTTATGGTGTAGGTGACCTCTACACAGGTGAGGATGAGATCCCTCCATCCGAGGCATGAACAGTTGAAGAAAGATGGCCCGTGGGAGTGTGCTGGGCAGTCGACGCGTAATTGACCTATGGGGATGTAGGTATATGATTTGGGGACTTGATATGAAATGTATAGTTTGTCATATTAGAATGTTTGGGTTATTCTGGATAGAAATATGTAAGTGATAGGTGTAGGCTGTGGTAAATATTGTTGAATTGCTATGGATAACGAAACTGTTTTGAATTTACAACTTTCTGGAACTGCTTGGGACTTTCTTTTTAAACAGGAGGAATGTTTGGTTTTTAAATGGATCCATGCAGTTCGTTTTCTTGGAAAATGTGTTTGTTTACTTATGTCTCGAGTCGTTCTGAGTGAGATTATGGAGGATGTATGAGCGTCAAGAGATTGATGTTGAACTGTATAATTGAGATGTAGATAAGAAATGATATTGTCAGGATGTGATGAATTGATGAGTTGAGGAATGATAGAAGGTTGAGTGGTTTTATGTAAACTGTTTTTATATGATAAATGAATTTTCTTTAAAGGTTTTCGAGAATGTTTTTAATTGGTTTAGAGGCTTAAAAAGGAAAATTTTATACGGGAAAAATAGGTACAGTTTTAGGGGTGTTACAATTATGGTATCAGAGCCCCCGGGTTTTAAAATCGATTCTGTAGACTGCTCGACTGCACAGCCACTACGCAGACATCCTTCATCAACTGTAAGTATGTTTACTGCTTTGTTTCATTCTAGTTTCTTAGGATTATTTGTTTAATTTTTATAGGAGTTAGAAAAATGGTTCGAGGACGAGATGCCAGGGATGACGCCCTGGATAGACTTATAGATCTGCTGGACCGTCAGTCTCAGCATATGGACCGGCAAGCACAACAAATTGTGGACTTAGTAAACCGAGAGAACCAGCGAGAGAACCAAAGGGCCCAGGAATTGGTGGTTCCTAATTAATCAGGGTATGCAGATGTTCCAAAGCTTGCAGCCTCCAGTGTTCGATGGACGATCTTCGGATCCAACTATTGCGGAGGAATGGATTCGCAATATGGAGGATATGCTGGAGTATGCGGAGGTGGAGAATGGGAAGAAGGTTGCTTTTGTCACCTTTCACTTGGCATTGGACGCCCGTTTCTGGTGGGATTCAATCAAAGTGACTACGGATGTGACTACTATGACATGGGAACGATTTAAGACTTTGTTCTTTGATAAGTATTTCAGCCGCACGGTGAGGGCGGCTAAGAGAAATGAATTCACACAGCTGAAGCAGACAGGTTCGGTTGCAGAATACATACGGAAGTTTGAGGCTTTGTCGCGATTTGCACCGCGTCTGGTTAGCGACAATGAAGAAAAGGTGCACCAGTTTATGGAGGGACTTAATTCGGAGATTCGGATGCACGTTATAGTGTCAGGTGTTATTGATGTGCCCTATTCTGACATTGCAGCTAGAGCTCTGGATTTCGAGGCTGCTAGAGCGACTTGTGTTAGGCCGAGAGAGCCAGCTAAGGGCTTCTTTCGCGAGATCCAACCTCAGTCATGGGACCGAGACTGGCAGCCAAGTGAGCATCAACAGCCACGACAACAAAGGAGTGATAAGAGGCCTTATGATAGTAAGGGTGACCGGGGAAAAGGAAAGCTAGTCCAAACGGCTACTCAAAAGCCTTTATGTCCACAGTGCCAGAAGCAGCACTACGGTGATTGTCTGACGCGTACTAATAGATGTTATCGATGTGGGGAAACTGGCCACTATATCATGAACTGTCCGTTATTGAACCGGAATCAACCAGGCAGAGATCAACAGGGCAGGGATCAAAGAAAGGTTATGCCGAGGGTCTTTGCTTTCATCGAGCCTGGTGACGTCGACGATGGAGCCCAGCCTTCTACCCTGGCAGGTATTGTTTTAATTACCTGTACAACAATATTGTTGTTTTGACAATAGTAATAATGATGATAACGATAGGCTTGAGAATAGAAAAGTAAGAAGATAGAAACTGGGTAAGAAAGAGTTGTAGGTGAACCTCGAAGAGAAAATAGTAGGTTACGTATAGGACAATAAGGACCAAATAGAAGTATAGTTATACATTAGTAGGATTAGTTTGCTTTAATCAACGGAGTTGCGCACTTAAGGTTTAGTAACAATTAGAGTAATACACCCTATGAGATATGGTTTATAAGTAGGTAAGGATTATGTCTAATTGACAACCCCCTTGGAGTATCGGAATACGACTAATCAAGAAAGACGAAGGTTTAGATATAAACCTATTAAGGAATGACCTAGATTGTTGTAATACTTGGAGTGTGTTTAATTAGAGGATGTACCGTAGAAATCGTATATTAGTGATTCGTGTGAAGCTAAGAGTGTCTAAATTAAGATAGAATTCAAGAGTTAAACTTAGAGAATTGAAGTCATATGCATGGTGATACTCTAGATACCGAAATTTGTTGTTCTCTAGGAACTGAGTACCACCAAAGACACCTAAGAAGACTAATCCATAAAGGAAGATATTAATCTGTGAGAAGATTATAACCGACTTATTAGGTGGGAGGTCTAGCGAAGTTAAGAATAATCGACGAGTTATGGACATGTCAGGTAGTTAGGGTTGCTCGATTGGATTATGAAGCAAAAGATATAGGAGTTAAGTTGTAAATCTATAGTTGGTACAATTTAAGTTAGGAGCCACAACATGTGGCTGCCTCCAGGATGAAGGTAGAAGTATTAGTATTCGAGGAACTATAAAGGTTATCATTAACGAAGAGGTGTTTCAAATTATCGGGGAATGAAAGGGTAGGATTTGAGGACTTGAGGAGAATTGGAACGAAGGCGTAAACTTATCTACAACAAGTTCACAAACAAGAAGATAGTTGAATGAATCGTTGCATGCGAGTCAAGTAGACAAGTAGAGTATTTGAACCCGACTAGGAGGAACGAAAGAGGATTGACCATTGTGTAACCTTGAAGAAATTCTCGTAGGATATTAGAGGTAAGTGCAAGGGATGGCTAGATTAAAAGAGAAGAGTTAAGATTAGAAGCCTAGTTCGATGGCTAATGTCGGGCGATTTGTGAAATTCACAATATGTTGAATAGAAAATGTAAGTTGCTCGGAAAGCCAAAACTTAGAATGGGACAAGTTAGAAAAGCTCCGAAAGACCGATGGATGCATTAGAGACTTAAGGTTATAATAAATAGTTAAAACAATTCTATGGTCAAAACTTGGGGATTCCATTGTACATGGAGTTAATAAGGAAATTGAGCTAAGCAGATGAGGATAATGTATATAGTATTTAGCAAAGGACATAACGATAGAATTCGTTGAGGTAGCTTAGAGAACAAAAAAAAAAAAAAAAAAAAAATGATATTTATAGCGTCTTAGTTACAAAGGGATCGGAATTCTAAGCGAGTGGTAACTTTGTCCCCAGATGGACTCGTCGGGGCCTCGGGGTAATCTCGAGGAGATGGTTTGTGAGATTTAGAGATTTAAGTCATAGTTGATAATTTCTTTTATTAAGACCCGCGAGGTGCCCAAGGAAGTTAAGTTATTTCGAGAATTGAGGATAAGAGGCAATCTTTAGTAGAAACCAATTAATAAGTGAGAGAAAGTTTAATGTTTTGGGTGACTAAATGCAAACCAACACGTGCTAAGGGCGTTAAGTGTCAAGTACGCAGTTGGAGATCGTTTGGTTAAGACCGAGAGATTTGGTAAGAGTTGATACGTAAACTGAAAGTGAGGACTACGATTAGGGAGTTAATGTATAAATTTGGTGGGTGTGCGTCCCGATTGTGAACAGGATCAAGGGAATTGCGTCGAGGTATGGGTTACAGCCCAGAATTTGATGAAATTGTAGGCATTCAATTTGATTGGTGTTAGGAAGCTTAGATATGGCTTTAACCAAAATATGTCGGAAGTTGGTACATGCGCAAGTATTAAAGTGGCAAATATGTTGTCGGGTTAATTGATTGAGATTTGAGAATTTAGATTTTGCTTAGTACGTGAAAGAGGATGTGTACGATCGAATCGAAAGTAGGGGATACGAAATTAGAGCCAATGTTAGAGAATATAGTAGGGTTTCGGTTTAGAACCACGAAGAAGGACCAAAAGTACAGATGGTTTACCGAGGTAAAAATGCCGTAAACAAGAGACGTAAATGTCAAGGACTATAAGCTATGGCGAATTTTGAGGACAAAATTCTAAATAAGGTGGATGGAATGTAATACCCGGCTTGTACGGATTTTTGATTTAATATATTTTATTGATATATTATATTGTAGTGGCATTTTCGTAAATATGTCAAATCAGGTCCGTTTTACGAAAAGAAAGCGTCAAGACGGTCCTAACAATTAATAGGAATTTTAAAGAATTTACGAGAATTTTCGGAATAATAACGCTATATTCAGGGTAATTACGTTTCTCGTAATATAATTTTAGTAAAAATAGTAAACGAGTTCCGATTTGCGAACGGACAGTTTTAATAGAACCCAGATAATAAGTTGGATTTATTGGCGAAATAAGAAATTCGAAACGGTTGAAAACACGAGAGGTAGTGACGTTCAATAAAATAGAATATTAGGATTATTATTATTATTATTATTATTATTATTATTATTATTAATAAATAAATAAAAACAAACGACAGAATGGTTTTGAACCATTCTGTCGTTCGCCCGAGCCCGACGCCGAAGACAGGGGAGGCGACGCGAGCGACGATCGACGAGAACCACCGGCGATTTCCGGCGCCCTCCGGCCAGAGGACGGCGACGACCAGTCTCCGGCCTGACTCCGCGCACGAACCGATCAGGTAGGCTCGGTTTCTTCTTTTTCGGCTCGGTTTGGGGCTGGCGGTGGCGAGCTCGATTGAGCTCCGATCGCCGGCCGTTTTCGGTCACTTCCGGCGTGGGTTTGCCAACCCTTGCGCCTGCTATTATTGATTGGCCGTGGATTGCTCAATTTGAGCGGATTTCAGTGAATCCCGAATTGGAGATTTCGGGTTTTCCGGTTTAAAACCTTAAATTCTCTTTGGATTATACTAATTGGATGTTAGGATAGTTGATTGGTGTTGAATCGGAGGTGAATCGATAAAAAATCGAAAAGGGGAATTTTCCCGATTTAGGGCACTTCGGGTTTTTGATTGTAATTCGGTATTTTCGATTAATTTAGGCTAATTAAGGCTAATTGGGATTGATTGGTGAGGGAATTGATGGAATTTGATGAAAAATTGGAAAGGGAGAAATTTTCGATTAAGGGCAGTTTCGGGTTTTTGATAAATTGACCTAGCTCCGGTCGTTTGTTTTTAAATTTCTTTTGGCATATTAAAATAGGTTATTAGAGGAGTACGTGGCCGCTGGAATCGTTCGATTCCGATAACCGACGCAAAAGTTATGCACGTTTGAGTTACGGGTCGGTTTTTACCGAACCCAAATTAGTGGCCGTTTAGTTAGATTTAGTTGGATTAAAGCTTTAGGAAATTGCTTTAGTTAAGGCTTTGTTAATTTGGACGTTTAGAAGATTAAATTAGTTTTGACGTCAATGTTGTGTTTTGCCTCAGACAAACAACGCTCGTAGACGGAGCTCAGCGTGCTACGGACGACAGGTAAGTCTCTCGTGACTTGTTTGGCCGATTGGCCTACACCATAAGATTTCTTGTTGTTCGAGGAAATTGGAGATTATAGTAAGTGTCGGGCGAATAGGTTGGGTAGTTAGGTTAATTTCTTATTAGGTTATGTTTCTATTCGTCTTGATGGTATGCACGTTCATTGTTTGTTATTGCTTTGATTATGTTTATAGTATTGCACATGTTCACGCATCATGTTTCTGAAAAGCACGAAAAAGGAATTTCTATGCATGTTTTCATGAAAAGGAAAAGGATAATGTAAATGTATGAATGAATGTAATCTGGTCAAGGAGGTGGCGGTGGTTCAGACATGGCTGCTTGGGGAGCATGTTTTCCCCCCGGTTAGATACGAGGGGCTATCCAATCGCGGGATGTGCTGCTCCTATCTAGCGAGAGTGAGGCCACGGTGACATTATGTAATGAAATGAAATGAAATGAATAGCGAAAAGGTAGGAAGCATGTTTTATGAACTGCACGCATAGCATGCATTGCATTCACGTAGACTTACTGAGCCTTAAGCTCACGACTTATTTTATGGTGTAGGTGACCTCTACACAGGTGAGGATGAGATCCCTCCACCCGAGGCATGAACAGTTGAAGAAAGATGGCCCGTGGGAGTGTGCTGGGCAGTCGACGCGTAATTGACCCGTGGGGATGTAGGTATATGATTTGGGGACTTGATATGAAATGTATAGTTTGTCATATTAGAATGTTTGGGTTATTCTGGATAGAAATATGTAAGTGATAGGTGTAGGCTGTGGTAAATATTGTTGAATTGCTATGGATAACGAAACTGTTTTGAATTTACAACTTTCTGGAACTGCTTGGGACTTTCTTTTTTAAACAGGAGGAATGTTTGGTTTTTAAATGGATCCATGCAGTTCGTTTTCTTGGAAAATGTGTTTTGTTTACTTATGTCTCGAGTCGTTCTGAGTGAGATTATGGAGGATGTATGAGCGTCAAGAGATTTGATGTTGAACTGTATAATTGAGATGTAGATAAGAAATGATATTGTCAGGATGTGATGAATTGATGAGTTGAGGAATGATAGAAGGTTGAGTGGTTTTATGTAAACTGTTTTTATATGATAAATGAATTTTCTTTAAAGGTTTTCGAGAATGTTTTTAATTGGTTTAGAGGCTTAAAAAGGAAAATTTTATACGGGAAAAATAGGTACAGTTTTAGGGGTGTTACAGACACAAAGCTGGTAGGAGAACCGAGTCTCCAAAAGGTTCCAATAGCTCAAGATTTCCCGGAAGTTTTCCTTGATGACCTGCCTGGTTTACCACCTGATAGAGAGATCGAATTTGTGGTGGATGTCTATCCTGGTGCTGAACCTATATCTAAGAATCCATACAGATTGGCACCAACGGAACTCAAGGAATTAAAGAAACAGTTAGAGGAACTGTTGGAAAAAGGATTCATACGGCCAAGTTATTCACCGTGGGGTGCACTAGTTCTATTTGTTAAAAAGAAGGATGGATCAATGCGTATTTGCATTGACTATAGAGAATTGAATAAGTTAACAGTCAAAAATAAGTACCCATTGCCTAGGATCGATGATTTGTTTGACCAACTTCAAGGTGCACGAGTTTTCTCTAAGATTGACTTAAGATCAGGGTACTACCAATTGAAGGTTAAGTCTGAGGATATACCAAAGACTGCCTTTCGTACGAGATATGGACATTACGAATTTTTGGTTATGTCTTTTGGTTTGACAAATGCACCAGCAGCCTTCATGGATCTCATGAATAGGGTGTTTCATGAGTATTTGGACAAATTTGTCATAGTATTCATAGACGACATTCTGATCTATTCTAGAACTAAGAATGAGCATGCAAGGCATTTAAGCTTGGTATTAGGATTACTAAGGCAGCACCAACTTTATGCCAAGTTTTCTAAGTGTGAGTTCTGGTTGGACCAAATTCACTTTTTAGGACATGTCATCTCTGGGGACGGCATATCTGTTGATCCAGCAAAAGTTCAAGCAGTTAAGGAGTGGCCCCAACCAAAGAGTGCTACTGACATTCGAAGTTTTCTTGGACTAGCAGGGTATTACAGAAAGTTCATTGAAGGATTGTCAAAGATTGCTACACCCCTTACTAAGTTAACCAAGAAAAATGTGAAGTATATATGGACTGATGAATGTGAACATAGTTTCATGACCTTGAAACAGAAACTAACCAATGCTCCAATTTTAACCCTTCCAGCTGTGGATGGTAAATTTAGTATTTACTGTGATGCTTCCAAGGTTGGTCTTGGATGTGTGTTAATGCAAGATGGTAAGGTCATAGCTTATGCCTCTAGACAGTTGAAAACTCATGAGAAGAATTACCCTACCCATGATTTAGAATTAGCTGCTGTAGTATTTGCACTTAAGATTTGGAGGCACTACTTGTATGGACAGCCTTGTGAAATATTTTCGGATCATAAAAGTCTGAAGTATATTTTCACGCAGAAGGAATTAAATATGAGGCAACGTAGGTGGTTGGAGTTTGTTAAAGAATACGATTTTGAGATTAAATACCACCCTGGTAAGGCCAACGTGGTGGCTGATGCATTAAGTAGAGTAATACCGTCAGCCGCAGCTTTGACTCTGGATATGCCGGTGGCCTTAGAGTCTGAATTTCATAAGTTTAACCTAGAAACTGTGTCCAATGTAGTAGCTATGCTTTCTGCCATCTCTTTGAAACCCACTATTCTAGAAAGGATAAAGGAAACCCAGAACATTGATGAGGAGTGTATAAAGTTCAAGTCGAGCATGGAGTCTACCGACAATTTGGACTTCAATTATACCGATGATGGAATACTTAAGTTCAGGAATAGATATTTTGTGCCAGCCAATAAAGAGCTTCGCGATGAAATCCTTTCTGGAGCTCATTCTTCTAGATTCTCCGTTCATCCTGGTAGTACGAAGATGTACAGAGACCTTAAGCAGACTTATTGGTGGCCAGGTATGAAGCGGAGCGTTGCTGAACATGTAGGATTGTGTTTGATCTGCCAGCAGATTAAGGCTGAACATCAGAGGCCTGCAGGAATGTTGCAGCCATTACCACTCCCTGAATGGAAATGGGAGCAGATAACCATGGACTTTGTTGTAGGATTACCCAGAATAGCAAAAGGACATGATGCAATCTGGACGATAATCGATCGATTAACCAAATCAGCCCATTTCTTACCCATCAAGGTGACTTACTCTATGGATCAGTTAGCTGAATTGTATGTGCAGGAGGTTGTGCGACTGCATGGAGTTCCAGCTACTATAGTTTCGGACCGAGACTCTAGATTCACATCCAAATTTTGGAAGAGTTTACATAAAGCCATGGGCACGCAGCTAAACTTCAGTACAGCCTTTCACCCTCAAACAGATGGACAATCGCAAAGAACCATTCAAACATTAGAGGATATGCTCCGGGCATGTGTTTTGGATTTTCAAGGTTCTTGGTGCAAGTATCTGCCTTTGGTGGAATTTTCTTATAATAACAGTTTTCAAGCAACAATAGGAATGACACCGTATGAAGCTTTGTATGGACGAAGATGTAGATCTCCTTTGTACTGGGACGAAGTTGGTGAAGCACATTTGCTTGGTCCTGATATTGTGCAGCAGACTATTGAGAAGGTTGCTCTCATCCGTCAGAGGATCTTAACAGCTCAAAGCCGACAGAAGAGCTATGCTAACAGAAGACGCAGAGAATTAGAGTTTAAAGTAGGCGATGAAGTTTTTCTTAAGGTATCACCATTCAAAGGAGTTGTGAGATTTGGAAAGAGAGGCAAATTGAATCCTAGATTTGTTGGTCCTTTCTCAATTCTAAAAAGGATTGGGAAGGCAGCCTATCAGTTAAAGCTACCAGCTTCTATGGGAGGGATACATGACGTGTTCCATGTCTCGATGTTAAAGAAGTGTATGCGGGATCCAACTCAAGTTGTTGAACAGTAGAGCATTGAAATTCAACCTACACTTACCTATGAAGAAAAGCCTGTGAAGATTCTAGATTTTACAGTGAGGATGTTGCGCAACAAAGAAGTTCCATTGGTGAAAGTCTTATGGCACAATCAGAATACAAAGGAGGTAACTTGGGAACGCCAGCAAGACATGATGAACCAACATCCAGAACTGTTCAGGTACTGAATTTTGAGGACAAAATTCTTTTAAGGAGGGTAGATTGTAACACCCGACTTTAATTAAAAATTTAAAATAACAGATAAATCTATTAAGTATAATCGATGAATGAAATTTTAGTATAATGTAGGTTAGGTTGAAGAATGAGTAAGTAAGGGCATAAGGGTAATTGGCAAATTTGAAAGTGAATAAGGTATTTAAGGCAAAAAGTTTAGAGTAGCCGCCACCACTACTCATTTTCTTTCCCTTTCGGTCTTCAGCTCGAACGGCAGAAATCTCTAGGCGATTCTCCTGCCCGATTCTCCTTCAACCTAGGTAAGCCCTCCTTGTTTTCTTGCGATTTTAGTAGTTAGATAGCTGAGGGAGTACATTGTGAGGAGTTTCGAGGAATGTTGTGATTTAGAGTAGGTTCGGGCTGAGCGACTATTGAGAATACCCGAGTTGTGGGGTTTCAAATTTGGTTCCTCAAACTCCTGTATTGATTCTGCGAAGTTTAGTGAAAGTTTGATATATGTACTATTATGATTTAAGGTGAGCGAGCTTCTGAAGTAGCATTTAGCCGAGCGATTTCCAGGGAGCCAGGTAAGTAGAGTTTGTTTGTGCCTTCGGGCCTACATCACAAACAGTAGGATTTATGTATGTTTGTATGTTTATTTCCAGTTGTCATGCATCATGTTTGAAAGATTACGAAAATAATTTACATGAAACGCATGGCAAATGTGAGCAGGATGATCAGAACAACTGTTAAGGGGGATTAATCTGCCCCTTAATTGAGAACAGAGGATTGAGGTTTTGGGACAAGTGATCCACTTCCCAATCCTACAGGGGGATCAGACCAGTTAACTGTTAAGGGAATTAATCCGCCCCTTAATTGAGATCAGAGGATGTATGCTTTGGGGGATGACTGATCCACTTTCCCATCGTACAGAGGGATCCACAGAGAACAAATTTGAATACAACTGAGATGAGAAAGTAGAGAATGCATGTTTAGGGAAATTTTTGTTTCATTAATTCATTTCATTCATTGCTCTACTTGCTTAGCATTAGGCTAATAGATGAGTTTGTGATGTAGGTGAAGAAGTTACTGAAGGTGTGTTTACCGACCGATAAGTGGACCAGGCTGGTTGGAGGAGCATTTTCAGGCATCGGTTTTGCCATCTGTTGAGGCGGTTTAATCCATGGCTGCAGGTGTTGAGTTGGGAGTAACTAGTTCAGTATAGATGTTTCTTTTTCTGAAAATTTTATGATAGTAGTGTTTTCAAAACTTTGAATACATTCTGAGAATCTTTGATATTAGTGTTCTGTTGGGTTTTGAAAATACTGTTTTCTACTGGACTTGAGTGATGCAATGATTGATCTGTCTCTTATTGGTCTTAGTAAAATGCTTAAATCCTTTGATAGTCAGAGCTTTCTTGGAATACAGCAGAATTGCTGTTCTGAAGTCTATCGGCAGATGTTGGATGAAGGAGTCATCCGGCTGACGTCATCGGTAGATGAAAGTGGTAAGTTCTGCCGTCTAGTTATCGGTAGATGCAGTCTACCGAGAGTTGTCCTGTTTGTATATCTTCTGGCTGACGTCATCGGAAGATGTAGGTAGTGTTTGTCGTTTTGTGACCGGTTGATATAACCGAAGTTTTGTCGTTTGTCATCGGTAGAGGCCTCCTATTTTCTATTTCTGCTTCTTGTGTTGACTTTGTCGTCGGCAGATGTGTTTGACTTCTGCAATTTCATGGGTATTCCACATTTTAGAGCTTTATATTTTGGCCCATTATTCTTAACACTCCCAACAATTATTTTAAAATGTTTTCACAGATTATTTAACTTCATTGATGTTCGATTGATTTCCGCTGCAAGTTTTAAAATACATCGAGTTTTAGAAAATGTCAAATTCTGACTGTCGAGTGAAATATTTTAAATTAGTATCAAGTCGTCATGGTTCGGTTCAGTGTGTTGAGTAGCAAACCGGGTTTAGATAACTCGGGGCGTTACAGCCTTCCACCCACAGACCGACGGACAATCTGAGAGGACGATTCAGATACTCTAGGATATGCTGAGAGCATGCGTGTTGGAATTTCAGGCGTCGTGGAGCCGATATTTCCCTTTGGTTTAATTTGCTTATAAAAACAGTTATCAGTCCACAATTGAAATGGCCCCGTACGAAGCGCTTTATGGCAGAAAGTGTAGGTCGCCTCTGTATTGGGATGAAGTGGGAGAAGCTAAATTGATCGGCCCTGAAATTTTGCAACACTTGTCTGAGAAGGTTGCTTTGATCAGACAGAGGATGGAAACTGCACAGAGTCGCCAAAAGAGCTATGCTGATCGGAGAAGGCGAAGTCTAGAGTTTGTTATTGGGGATGAAGTGTTTTGAAAGTTGACCATTAAAGGCGTGTTTCGCTTTGGAAGAGGGAAAGTTAAACCCACGTTCGTTGGAACCGTTCCACATTACGAGAGACGTTGGAGCTACAGCGTAGACGCGTCAGTTTTACCATCGTCTATGTGGTGTGCATATGTATTCCACGTGTCGATGCTGAGAAGTATAGACGGGATCCTACCAGCGTGGTTGCCACCATTTGACCTGACATACGGCCAACCTTAACCTATGAAGAGAGGCCTGTGAAGATTCTAGATTTACAGTGAGTGTGAGCAACAAAGAGTTCCAATGGTGAAAAGTCTATGGCACAATCGAAACAAAGGATGTAAACTTGGGAACGCAGAAGACTGAGGAAACCACACCAGAACGGTTCGGACTGAATTTGAGGACAAAATTCTTTTAAGGAGGGTAGATTGTAACACCCGCCTTTAATAAAATTAAACTAACAGATAAATATATTAAGATATCGATGAATGAAATTTTAGTATAATGTAGGTTAGGTTGAAGAATGAGTAAGTAAGGGCATAAGGGTAATTGGCAAATTTGAAAGTGAATAAGGTATTTAAGGCAAAAAGTTTAGAGTAGCCGCCACCACTACTCATTTTCTTTCCCTTTCGGTCTTCAGCTCGAACGGCAGAAATCTCTAGGCGATTCTCCTGCCCGATTCTCCTTCAACCTAGGTAAGCCCTCCTTGTTTTCTTGCGATTTTAGTAGTTAGATAGCTGAGGGAGTACATTGTGAGGAGTTTCGAGGAATGTTGTGATTTAGAGTAGGTTCGGGCTGAGCGACTATTGAGAATACCCGAGTTGTGGGGTTTCAAATTTGGTTCCTCAAACTCCTGTATTGATTCTGCGAAGTTTAGTGAAAGTTTGATATATGTACTATTATGATTTAAGGTGAGCGAGCTTCTGAAGTAGCATTTAGCCGAGCGATTTCCAGGGAGCCAGGTAAGTAGAGTTTGTGCCTTCGGGCCTACATCACAAACAGTAGGATTTATGTATGTTTGTATGTTTATTTCCAGTTGTCATGCATCATGTTTTGAAAGATTACGAAAATAAATTTACATGAAACGCATGGCAAATGTGAGCAGGATGATCAGAACAACTGTTAAGGGGGATTAATCTGCCCCTTAATTGAGAACAGAGGATTGAGGTTTTGGGACAAGTGATCCACTTCCCAATCCTACAGGGGGATCAGACCAGTTAACTGTTAAGGGAATTAATCCGCCCCTTAATTGAGATCAGAGGATGTATGCTTTGGGGGATGACTGATCCACTTTCCCATCGTACAGAGGGATCCACAGAGAACAAATTTGAATACAACTGAGATGAGAAAGTAGAGAATGCATGTTTAGGGAAATTTTTGTTTCATTAATTCATTTCATTCATTGCTCTACTTGCTTAGCATTAGGCTAATAGATGAGTTTGTGATGTAGGTGAAGAAGTTACTGAAGGTGTGTTTACCGACCGATAAGTGGACCAGGCTGGTTGGAGGAGCATTTTCAGGCATCGGTTTTGCCATCTGTTGAGGCGGTTTAATCCATGACTGCAGGTGTTGAGTTGGGAGTAACTAGTTCAGTATAGATGTTTCTTTTTCTGAAAATTTTATGATAGTAGTGTTTTCAAAACTTTGAATACATTCTGAGAATCTTTGATATTAGTGTTCTGTTGGGTTTTGAAAATACTGTTTTCTACTGGACTTGAGTGATGCAATGATTTGATCTGTCTCTGATTGGTCTTAGTAAAATGCTTAAATCCTTTGATAGTCAGAGCTTTCTTGGAATACAGCCGAATTGCTGTTCTGAAGTCTATCGGCAGATGTTGGATGAAGGAGTCATCCGGCTGACGTCATCGGTAGATGAAAGTGGTAAGTTCTGCCGTCTAGTTATCGGTAGATGCAGTCTACCGAGAGTTGTCCTGTTTGTATATCTTCTGGCTGACGTCATCGGAAGATGTAGGTAGTGTTTGTCGTTTTGTGACCGGTTGATATAACCGAAGTTTTGTCGTTTGTCATCGGTAGAGGCCTCCTATTTTCTATTTCTGCTTCTTGTGTTGACTTTGTCGTCGGCAGATGTGTTTGACTTCTGCAATTTCATGGGTATTCCACATTTTTAGAGCTTTATATTTTTGGCCCATTATTCTTAACACTCCCAACAATTATTTTAAAATGTTTTTCACAGATTATTTAACTTCATTGATGTTCGATTGATTTCCGCTGCAAGTTTTAAAATACATCGAGTTTTAGAAAATGTCAAATTCTGACTGTCGAGTGAAATATTTTTAAATTAGTATCAAGTCGTCATGGTTCGGTTCAGTGTGTTGAGTAGCAAACCGGGTTTAGATAACTCGGGGCGTTACAGCCTTCCACCCACAGACCGACGGACAATCTGAGAGGACGATTCAGATACTCTAGGATATGCTGAGAGCATGCGTGTTGGAGTTTCAGGCGTCGTGGAGCCGATATTTCCCTTTGGTTTAATTTGCTTATAAAAACAGTTATCAGTCCACAATTGAAATGGCCCCGTACGAAGCGCTTTATGGCAGAAAGTGTAGGTCGCCTCTGTATTGGGATGAAGTGGGAGAAGCTAAATTGATCGGCCCTGAAATTTTGCAACACTTGTCTGAGAAGGTTGCTTTGATCAGACAGAGGATGGAAACTGCACAGAGTCGCCAAAAGAGCTATGCTGATCGGAGAAGGCGAAGTCTAGAGTTTGTTATTGGGGATGAAGTGTTTTTGAAAGTTTCACCATTTAAAGGCGTGGTTCGATTTGGAAGAAGGGGAAGTTAAACCCACGATTCGTTGGACCGTTCCAAATTACAGAGAGAATTGGAGCTACAGCGTATAAGCTTCAGTTACCATCGTCTATGGAGGGTGTGCATAATGTATTCCACGTGTCGATGCTGAGGAAGTATATACGGGATCCTACGCACGTGGTTGAACCAGTTGACCTTGACATACGGCCAACCTTAACCTATGAAGAGAGGCCGATACAGATTTTGGAGTCTTCGGTTAAGGTCCTGCGTAATAAGTCAATCCCTCTTGTTAAAGTACTGTGGAGAAATCAAAATGTAGAGGAAGCAACGTGGGAGCGACAACAGGACATGATGGACAAATATCCAGAGTTGTTCAGGTACGAAATTTTGGGGACAAAATTTTAAATAAGGAGGGTAGGATGTAACGCCCGGGAATTTTGTTTTAGGGATTTCGAGCTATAGGTTTCGAGTTTTAAATATTTTAAGCATTATAGAGTTTTAATTCGTAGAAATAATAAAATAAGTCCAAATGGCGAACGGGAAGTTTTAATTAGGACCCTAAGAATGAGTAGTAATATTTGGGAAAATAAGGGATTTTTGGACGGACCAAATAGTTAGGTAAATTGTTAACAAAACAATGGAATTGAACTGAGGGCAAAATAGTAATTTAGGAAATCAAAATTTGATTAAAAAGCCAAATCCCTTCATTTTTCCTCTCATATTCTCTCTTCCCCCACGTGAAGCCCTCTCACGATTCTCCTCTCCCTTGCGACGTTCTCCATCCATCGATCGCTCACTTCTTCAAGTTCCGGCTAGTTTCTCTACGGTTTTCTTCCCCAAATCATCCCTCTAGGTAAGTTCTACACTCTAGACAAGTTTAGTTGTGGTTTTCGAGTTGATATTCGATTTAGGGTTTGATGAGAATTGTTGGTTTTAGTTAGAAATTGATAGTTTAACGATGTTAATGTTTGTTGATGATGTATTTATGATTATTGGAGTGGTTGGTGTAAATTAATGGCGTGGGTTGATGTTTAAGGTTTAGTTTTGGTTGTTGGAGGTTGGTAAAACACCATTAATGGAGTTTTGAAGTTAGTGAGCACCAAGTGCTCGATGAAATGCCCGAATAAAGTAGATTAGAGTTTTTGGGAAATTTACCCTAGCTCGAGATTTCGTTTAGCTTCGAAATTAATGATTTAGAGTTAATACTAATGACGTGCTATGAAATGCCTTAGGTAATCCAAGCTCTTCAAGGACGGTGCTCGGCATAGCTAGGACACCAGGTAAGTGAGTGTTAGGTTTCCGGCCCCTAAGGCCCTACGTCATATCGATGTTAGAATTGTTTGTTGGATTAGAGATTGATGTGGTAGGAGTCTTAGTAAGTCGGGAAGCCTATTGTAGCGTGTCAGCCATTAGTTAATAGTTTTGTCCACCTACGGGCCATAAATGTTAAAGGGACGTTAGGAGTTGTTTGACGAGAGTAGGGTATGTGTTTGTCTCCTCATGCATCATACCTTACGAACTGTGCATACGAACTATTTACGAGCTTGTTTTTATGATGAATTGAACGATAAAGATTTAATGATTATATGTGTTCTCACGGGGTAAGACACGGTTCTCACGGGGCAAGTCGTGGTTCTCACGGGGCAAGTCACGGATCTCACGGGGCAAGGAAACGGTCTACTACGTAGACAAATGAGTTAATGTTAACAAAACAAAACGAAATGAACATGTTTTATAAATGACAAGCATATATGTAACACTTATGTTTAGTGCACTCTTTACTAAGCATTAGGCTTAATGTATTTATCGTATGATGTAGGTGACGAGAACGAAGGTGAGGAACCTCCTTATGATGATCAGGCGTAGATGGTCGATGGGCGGAGCTCGTGGCGGCGGGGGCGTGTTTTAGCTAGGCTGGTTGACTCATGGTTAGATATTTTGAGAGTTTTTGGTGATGTTTGGTTTAATGGTGGATTAGACAAATTTATCGTAGAATTAGATATATTTTAGGATGTTTGGCGACTGAATAGATAATATATTACGTTTTGTAGTGTTTTTGACGTTTTTTTTAAAACAGGAGGAAATGTTAAACTTTTAAACGGAACCACGCGGTTCGTTTTTATGAAATTTTGATTATGTTTAAAAGTGAATTGTGTCGGTTTTGAGTGTTTGGATAAATGTCACGTTTGAAGTGTATTTTATGGGATGTATGTAAAGATTGTGTTAGAAGGAGTGAAAAAAGTGAGGAGTGTGTTGTGTGTTTTGAATTAAGAATGTGAAGTGCAGGGCGGAGAAGGAAGAAAGGAAGAAAGAAAGAAGGGGAGAGGGAGCTGTGCTCTTTGGAAAAATTCCAGAGAGCATGGTGATTGATCGCCATAGGATGGCGATCAATCGCCGCTTATTGCCTGTGATTGCCTGGAGTGGCGATCGCGAGGCGATGAAGGAAATCGTCGAAGGACGATTGCTCGCCAGGAGCAATCGCCGAAGGACGATTGCTCGCCAGGAGCAATCGCCGAAGGGCGATCAATCGCCAGTTTTATGGTGATTGATCGCCACCTGTTCTGCCCCTTTTTGGCCGAACTTATAAAAAAAAAATAATATATATATGTTTTAATTTAATTGTTTTCTTTTATTACCTAATTGTTTAATTGTGGGTTTTAAGTTTATTTTGAATAGATTTCAAAGTAGTTTTTATACACCGTTAAAGATTTTCAATTCCGACTTTAAAAGTTTTATTTCCGCACGAAAGTCAGATTTAGAATTTCTACGTATAAAAAAAAAAAAAAATTTGTTAGGTTAGGTTGTAAGGGTTGTGACACGAGAGGTGCAAGGAAGTGACAACTCGGGTTCTAACAATGAACATTCTGGAGATAGATTTCGGAGACTAAGACCAACCACGTTTGATGGACAGTCATCTGATCTAGTTATTGCTGACGGATGGCTTAGAAAGATTGAGAGTATGTTTAGGTGTGCCAACATTGGAGAAGGAGACAAGGTCACGTTGGCAACATTCCACTTGGCTGGTGAAGCTCAACTCTGGTGGAAAACAATAGAGACCACCACTGATGTTATGGCGATGCCTTGGTCACAGTTCAAGGACGTCTTCTATGAGAAGTATTTTAACAGCACAGTCCAAACCGCGAAGAAATTGGAGTTTCTAAACTTGAAGCAGACAGGGTCTGTGGCCGAGTATAGTAGACAATTTGAGTCCTTGTCCAGGTTTGCTGGACATTTTGCTCACAAGGAATAGGATAAAGTGTTTAAATTTATGCATGGACTGAAGCCAGAAATCTACCGAGGGTTAAATTTTGTGGTATTAAAGGCTTGACATTCAGCGAGGTTGTGTCCACTGCCCTGGAAGTGGAAGAAGCTGAAAGGAAGTGTGCTGGACCAAAGGAGGTCCCACAAAGGTTTAACCAGCCACACCAACTAAGAGGAACGAAGAGGCCAAGTGAAGGCCAAAATAGCCAAGGAGCAGGTGGGTAAGTACAGAATATCAGGAAATTTCCCCAGTGTCCTAAGTGTTTGAAGAACCACCCGGGGGAATGCAGACTGGGCTTTGGGAAGTGCTTCAACTGCGAGGAGGTTTGACACACGTTCAAGGAATGCTCGAAGCCTAGAATCACCAGATGCTACAATTGTAACAAGGTCGGCCACATTAGCAGAGACTGTCCAGTTCCTAAGAATGACCCTACTATGATTAAACCAAGAATATTCTCCATGACAGAGTCGGGTGAGGAACAGCCCGCTGTTGTGTCAGGTACTATATTGATTAACTCTGTGCCTGCTTTTACTTTAATAGATTCTGGTGCGACGCATTCATTCATAGTATCTGCATTTGCTGTTAAGTTAGATGTACAGTTTACCCCTTCCATGCATGTGTTTAGTGTTGCATTACCTTCCGGTGAACGCATGCACTCTAACCAGGTGATGCTTGACAGTGTCGTGTTAGTAGGGAACGTAAGTCTACCTGCTGATCTTATAATTATGGATATATTAGGATTTGATGTAATCCTAGGTATGGACTGGTTGTTTAAACACCACGCCACAATTGATTGTAGAACTGGAATAGTTAGCTTTCAACCCCCTGGTAATTCGAAACATACCTTTCAAGCTTCAAAGAAGAGTAAGGAAATGTCTGTGATGACTTCTATTAACACTAGATCTTCCCTGTGTGGAGAGTATTTATGCTTCTTAGCTAGCGTTTTTGACACACAGCTTGTAGGAAAGGCAAATTCTCAAAATGTCTTAATTGTCCAAGACTTCCCGAAGTATTTTGAGATGACCTTCTTGGTTTACCACCAGATAGGGAGATTGAATTTGTTGTAGATGTTTACCCTGGTGCCGAACCTGTGTCTAAAAATCCATATAGACTAGCACCTACAAAACTTAAGGAATTGATGAAACAGTTGGGGGATTTATTAGAGAAAGGGTTCATACGCCCTAGTTTTTCACCGTGGGGTTCACCTGTCCTTTTTGTCAAAAGAAAGGATGGATCAATGCGTATGTGCATTGATTATAGAGAATTGAATAAGTTAACTGTCAAGAACAAGTATCCTTTACCAAGGATTGATGATTTATTTGACCAACTTAATGGTGCAAGAGTTTTCTCTAAGATTGACCTTAGATCCGGTTATTATCAATTGAAGGTTATATCTGAAGATATCCCAAAGACTGCCTTTCGCACAAGGTATGGACATTATGAGTTTTTGGTTATGTCCTTTGGGTTGACCAATGCACCAGCTGCCTTTATGGATCTTATGAATAGGGTGTTTCATGAATACCTAGATAAATTTGTCATAGTGTTCATTGATGATATTCTGATCTATTCCCGTACCAAAGATGAGCATGCTAGGCACCTGACCTTGGTGTTGGAAGTATTAAAATAGCACCAACTTTACGCCAAGTTTTCTAAGTGTGAATTTTGGTTGGACCAAGTTCACTTTTTAGAACATGTTATCTCTGGGGATGGGATATCTGTTGATCCAGCTAAGGTTCAGGCAGTTAAGAAATTGCCCCAACCAAGGAATGCTGCAGATATCAAGAGTTTTCTTGGACTTGCAGGGTATTATAGAAAGTTCATTGAAGGATTTTCGAAGATTGCTACACCTCTTACTAAGTTAACAAGGAAAAATGTGAAGTATATATGGACTGAAGAATGTGAACATAGTTTCCAGACCTTGAAATAGAAACTGACCAATGCTCCAATTTTAACCCTTCCAGTTGAAGATGGTAAATTTAGCATTTATTGTGATGCTTCCAAAATTGGTCTTGGTTGTGTGTTAATGCAGAATGAAAAAGTGATAACCTATGCCTCTAGACAGTTGAAAACACATGAGAAGAACTATCCTACACATGACTTAGAATTAGCTGCAGTGGTATTTGCACTTAAAATTTGGAGGCATTACCTGTATGGACAATCTTGTGAAATATTTTCAGATCATAAGAGCCTGAAGTATATTTTCACACAGAAGGAACTGAACATGAGGCAGCGTCGATGGTTGGAATTTGTCAAGGATTATGATTTTGAGATAAAATACCATCCCGGTAAAGCAAATGTTGTGGCAGATGCTTTGAGTGGAGTAACAACATCAACCCCATCTATGATTTTCGAAATGTCATTAGCCTTAGAGTCAGAATTCCAGAGGTTTAATCTAGAAGCAGTATCTAGTGTATCAACCATACTCTCAGCCATAACCTTAAAGCCTACTATTCTGGAGAAATAAAGGATGCTCATGCAAATGATTTGAAATGCAACAAGTACAAATTAAGCATAGGATCTACTGTTAATTTGGATTTCAACTATTCCGTCGATGGAATCCTTAAATTTAGAAATAGGTGGTTTGTTTTTGCCGTTAAAGAACTTCGAGATGAGATTCTTTCAGAAGCACATTCTTCCAGGTTCTCTGTTCACCCTGGGAGTACAAAGATGTACAAGGATCTCAGGCAACATTCTTGGTGGCCAGGTATGAAACGAAGTGTGGCGGAATATGTAGGATCGTGTTTGATTTGCCAACAGGTTAAAGCTGAACATCAGAGACCTGCAGGGACCTTACAGCCATTACCAGTTCTCGAATGGAAATGGGAACAAATAACGATGGACTTTGTTATGGGATTGCCTAAGACAGCAAAGGGGCATGATGCTATTTGGGTAATAGTTGACCGACTAACCAAATCAGCTCACTTCCTACCGATAAAGGTGACTTACTCGATGGATCAGCTTGCTGAATTGTATGTGCACGAAGTTGTTAGACTTCATAGAGTTCCAAGTTCTATAGTTTCAGACCGAGACTCTAGATTTACATCTAAGTTTTGGAAGAGTTTGCACAAGGCTATGGGCACGCAGCTTAATTTTAGCACAGCCTTTCACCCTCAAACAGATGGACAGTCCGAAAGGACCATTCAAACATTAGAGGATATGCTTCGTGCATGCACATTGGATTTCCAAGGTTCCTGGAGCAAGTACCTATCCTTAGTAGAATTCTCTTATAATAACAGTTTTCAAGCAATAATAGGAATGGCACCTTATGAAGCATTGTATGGACGAAAGTGCAAATCTCCTTTGTACTGGGATGAAGTTAGTGAAGCACAGTTTCTTGGCCCTGACATTGTGCAACAAATTGTTGAGAAGGTTGCCCTCATCCGACAGAGAATTTTGGCAGCTCAGAGCCGACAGAAAAGCTATGCAGATTGAAAGCGTAGAGAATTGGAATTTGAGATAAGTGATGAAGTTTTTCTCAAAGTGTCACCATTCAAAGGAGTTGTCAGATTTGGGAAGAGGGGCAAGTTGAACCCCAGATTTATTGGACTGTTCACTATTCTGAAAAGAATTGGGAGAGCAACCTATCAGTTGCAGTTACCGGCTCCTATGGAGAGGATACATAGTGTGTTCCATGTTTTTATGTTGAAGAAATGTATAAGGGATCCATATCAAATTATGGAACAGCAGAACATCGAAATTCATCCTACTCTTACTTATGAGGAGAAACCAATAAAGATCTTAGACTATGCGGTTAAAGTATTGCTTAACAGAGAGGTTCCTCTGGTGAAGGTCTTGTGGCACAATCAGAACCTAGAGGAGACAACTTGGGAGCGCCAGCAAGACATGATGGACCAATATCCAGAATTATTCAGGTACTGAATTTTGAGGACAAAATTCTTTTAAGGAGGGTAGATTGTAACACCCGGTTTCTATTAACCGATTTACCTTTTTCATTTTTTTTTTTAAAAATTGAAATTTGAGTGATTTAATGATTAGGTTAATAAGTGAAGGAGTAAGGATAAAATGGTAAATTAAAATTTATTGTTGATAACGTATTTAAGGAAAGGTTTAATGAGGTTTAGCCGCCACTATTTCTCCATTTTCCTTCTCGGTATTCAGCTCAAGCTCAACAGAGCTCCAAGCGATTTTCCACTCCGATCTCCATTTCCTCAAACCAGGTAGGTTTTCCTTTCGTTTTCTCGAGATTTAGTGGCTAGATAGCAGAGAGAGTGAAAAGGTGTGTATTTTTTAGAATGCTGTGAGTGAGTTGAGTTCGGGTTAGTGTTGAATCAAGAATGTGCAATGATCCGAACTTCTAAACTAGCTCCTTAGGGTTGTGAATGGTGTAGGATGAGGTTTAGTGAAGATCTGAATGGTATTTTGTTTATGACATTAGGTGAACAGGGCTTCCAAAGTAGTTGAAACCGAACGATTTCCAGGAGACCAAGTAAGTGAAGTTTGCTTGCGCCTTCGAGCCTACATCACAAAACATTAGGAACATGTTTATTTGAATGTGTCTGTATGCTATGCATCATGTTTTAAAAGTATACGAAAATGAATTTGAATGCATGTTGGCATGGTAAGGAATGAACATATTGAAACAGCTATGAGAAACAGATTTACTGTTAAGGGAAATAATCCACCCCTTAATGAGATAGTGGATATTTATACTTTGGGAGAGTTGATCCAACTCGCAATTTTACAGGGGGATCGGAAACAGCGATGTGAATCAGATTACTGTTAAGGGAATTAATCCACCCCTTAATGAGTCAGTGGATATTTATACTTTGGGAGAGTATATCCAACTCCCAATTTCACAGGGGGATCTGAACAGAAACGATGAACGACAACTGAGATGAGAAAATAGAAATTGCATGTTTAGGAATTCAGATATCAGCATTTCATTTCATTACTGCTTTACTTACTTAGCATTAAGCTAATAGATGAGTTTTGTGATGTAGATGAAGAAGTGACAGCAGGTGTGTTTACTGAGTTCGCTGAAGAATAGGTGAAGTTGGAGGAGCACTTCTCTGCCTCGATTTGGTATACTGATGAGGCGGATTAACTGGTGTCTGAAGAAGTGAAGATTCAGTGAGCTATGATTTCATTTAAGAATGTTAATTTTTCTAATGACAGAAGTGATTTTAATGTTTTAGGATGCATTCCCTTGAGACTTTCCGATAAAAGTACTCTGTTGGTTTTAACACTTGTCCGTAGGTGAAATCTTAGTAGTTATCTGATGCTTTGATACCTTTGGGAATTTCCTCTATGCCAAAGAAAACGTGATTTAAATGTAGTTGGAGTTTATCATTTTCAAAGTCATGTCGAGGGTACAGTTGTTGTTCTTTTGTTAATGGTTTTTGTTGAATTTCAAATGTTATTTGGGGTCAGGTTGTTTTGAATGCTTTGAGTGAAGTTTGTAAGTTCCATCATAGGTGAACAAAGTTCACCGGTGGATGTGAGGTTAGTCGATCGGATGAAGGAAAATTATCTGGCTGACGTCATCGGTGGATGTCGTATGTTAAGCTTACCGGATGATGTAGTAGAAGTCTTGTCGTTTAGTGATCGGTGGATGTCATATGTTAAGCTTACCTGATGATGTAGTAGAAGTCTTGTCGTCTAGTGATCGGTGAATGTCGTATGATAAGCTTACCAGATGATGTAGTAGAAGTTTTGTCGTTTAGTGATCGGTGGATGTCGTGTGTTAAGCTTACCGGATGATGTAGTTGAAGCTTTTGTCGTTTAGTCACCGAAAGAAGTCTTTTTGCTATCTGTTTCAGCCTCTTCCATTGACTTTGCTCAGCGGTAGATGCGTTTGACGTTTGAAATTTTCAGGGTATTTCGCGATTTGAACCTTTACTTCTTTTGACCGATTATTCCTTAACACCCCAACCAATTATTCAAGCATTGTTCTATGGTTTTGTTTAACTCTATTTTTGCTCAAATGATTTCCGCTGCAAGTCTTTAATGTTTTGAGGTTTTTAGAAAATGTCAAATTTTTACTTTCAAGCAAAGTTTTAAATTTAGTCCAAAGTTTCTTGGTTATGTTCGAGTTATGTGTAACGAACCGGGTTTATACGATTCGGGGCGTTACAGCACAGCACCGATCGATCGGCGCTGCGTGCGCCCAGCTGCGCCCTGCGCGCCTCCTTCGACCTCCTACTCATTTCTTCCACTTTTACACAAGCCAAACACCTCCAAATCACCCAAAACTTTTACCAAACATTCCCTACACTCCTTGGTCCATGACCAGTAAAAATCTCAGAAAACCGACTCCAAAATATTAACAAAAACGTTGAACCAAATGAACCCTATGTTGTTTGAAATACAAAAATAAAACGAGCGGCATAACGACTAAAATTATCAAAACCCGAAAAGCCTGAAATCCAAAGTATCAAAACACTATCCTTTACATGCCAATTATCGAATAAAACATCCACTGCTCACAACTATCCAAAATAGTTAAAAGAAAAGTATCAACAAGGCAAAATACAAAATCCCCACCAAACTACCCAAGGAACGTAGCCGAGACGCCCCGACAAGTGCCCGCACCGGCATACTCCATGTACCACCGACTGCTGCCTAGTCCTGGGCTCCCTCATCTAGCTCACCTGAATAAAGATCGTCATCTACACCATAGAACACGGAAAGTAAGCCTCATGCTTAGTAAGTAGGGAATAACGAATGCACATAACACACAATGCAACCCAATCCTATCACATGCAGTTTCTAACTCTCAGTTGTGCTCGTTACATGTTCGTCGCATTAATCTTTTCATAAGCTGTGTGGATCAAGTAGGCACACATCTCATAACTATCTAAGACGGCCACGCCTTGATCCAACCAAGCAAAACCGGTTAGCACACATTCCATAACTGTCAAGGATGGCCAAGCACGATTTTCCTCCCCCACACCGATCGTAGAACCCTATGACTGTTTAGGAGTTCATACTCACGATGTCTTAAATCTTTTAGCCAAACCACTCTCTCGTAAAAATCCCTTCGGGGTGCTACACTCCAGCACTTAATCCCGATAAGGCCAATTTACTCGAGACCAGTTCTTGCAATTTAGCCAATCCACTCTCTCGTAAAAATCCCTTTGGGGTGCTACACTCCAGCACTTATTCCTAACAAGACCAATTTACTCGAGACCAGTTCTTGCAATCCTTATTATCTTATTATAATTCACACTCGCAATTCAAAACAATGCACAAAACTAGTTTTCGTAACTTAAGAAAAACCGTGATGCATGCCAGAAGAATATGCAACACAACACAACGCGAAACAAGAAACCGATCGTTAACCCTACTGTTCCATGGTGTAGGCCTAAGGAAACAAAAAGAATTCCTCTACTTACCTGACTACTGGCAATGTGTTTGCTCACTTCATCCAATCAAATTATTCGCTCGACATCCTAACAAATAGGAAAAATAACTTAGCAATTATTCTAGAAAATTCTAAGGAATTCTTAAACCCAACACTAACCAAAATTCAACCAACTATACAATTCAAAACTTAAAACCCGATTTTCTAACTATTTTTCACGTCCAACTTCGAACGGTCATAACTTATTCGTTTTTCAACGACGTGCCACCCCATTCCGTAAACCTCTATACGTATACTATCCATTGAAATAAACAATTTAAGCAACCGAACACAATAGCCACTTCGAAATGCACAAAACAGAACCGGTGCACTTAGTTTACAAAACCGATTTTCAACTATCTTTCACCATAACTTTAATCTACCTTTAAAAACCATCCAAAATAACCTATCCAAGGATTAAACTACCAAAATTAAAAGAAAACCCAGGAAAGAAATGGAGATTTTCGGACTTGTAAATTAGGGTTTTTCAAACTCTATCAAAACCTTCACAAAAACCATTAAAAACACCAAAAACCTTCATCAAAGTATCAATAACAAAACGCACTTAATTTTGTACCTTAAAGCTTGAGAAATCTTGAAGGAAATGAGGAAGAGGGATCGGCTATGGAGGAAACAAAAATCCTGAGAAAATGAGGAAGAAGAAGCAACTTTTACTTTTTAACCAAAAACCAATTTTCTCTTTTTATTTCTTCCACTATATTTCTTATTTTTTTTTAAATTGGCAACCCCTCTCCCTTTTCTATCTTCTCATTTTCCAATGTTAGGCTCTCCATTCATTTCTCTTTTTTTTTCTTCTATCAATTATTTAATTCTCCTTTAATTAAATTCCTATTGGTTCTTAATCTCTTTGACTTTTCAAAAAGTTCTTTTTGACTTTTCAACACATTATCTCTTCACTTTTATTTCATACCAACGTGAACCCTCCAATTCACTCCCACTTCACTTTATTTAATTTGCCTTTAATACAATTTAAACTCAACAATCCATTTTCTAACACTTACATCTAAGTTTCTCACAATTTCCTCTAAAATTTTCACTCTACAATTTGCATAACCCTTGAATAAATGAAACTCCCCTAACGTAACCCTGAGTAACATCTAAACTCTCCCAACAACCCTAACTAAGGTTACGTACGCTACAGAAAAAATTCCGAGTGTTACAATTCACCCTCCTTACAAAAATTTTGTCCTCAAAATTTGTGGGATAGTTAATTTTCAACTTACTTACTCTAACACTATCCTCCTAACTTTGTGGGTTGCCACACTGAATCTCAACTATCTATGCTACAGCCTAATCATTTATCGGGTGATAATTTCTACATCTTCAAGTTTCGACTTCACCTAACTCTGTACCCTATAGCTTGAGCATTTATACGTTCATTGACTTCAATTAAATCAATTATCATCTATACTTCCAAACTTTTCCAACTTAATTCTAACTCTAACTTTTCTTCTAAGTAAGTTCATTTAGTTACTTATTTTTCTAATTCAATGTTCAACAAATATTTATCTAACTACCTCAATTCTTCAAATCTACCTCAATACCGTAACACCAAGAACTCAATAAATAACCATCTTACCCTAAATCCTCAAATTTCAATTCTCTTCTACTCTCCTAACTTATCGCTCCCACCTATCACACCTATTTACCTCGAATAATCACGATATTTCATTGGTCATTCAAATACTATCCCCGTACTCTAAATTCTCACTATTTAAATCTAATCCCCATTCATTCAAGTACTATCTGACTTCTCATAATTATATACACTACCCTCAGTTTATCTAACTTCTACTGCAATCATCACCAAACATTCTCAAATGCTTAGGTCTAAACTAATTCTTTCCCACTTTTACACTCAACACTCTAAATGGTATTCACGCACTTCACTTCAACCCCCAAAATTCCAACTGAAACTTTCATAATCCTCCAGAATTAACCTTACTCCTAAGTTCACTTGTATAACCTCCGTGTCGAGTGAACTTTCTTTCCTTCCTATCAATATCCTCTAGACTTCTCAGCTTCACACGGAATACTAAATCCTTACTCACTAATCCTCTTATCTTAACTATATTCAAAATCCATAATATAATCTAGCCAATCTTCTATTTGAAATTGCACAATCTCTATTTCCTTATCCAAATTCTAATAATGCTATGAGTTCTTAGTTATATCTCTCATTTACGCTCCTCAATCTTAGCCTAATCTATGTACAAAATCAACGATTTTGGCTTTGTTACATCCGAGTCGAGCCCTCGAAACTTTCTAACTTAAACTTTATCCATAATGCATTCTAAAGTTCTTCGACGAATTCTCATTCTTCTCATTCAACAACTTCTATTTCTCTTTAGATTGTATTCCACTCAACAATTATGATGTAATCCTCAAATCTTTCTATATAATACCACTTCTAATCTCTTTTCCCCAATTTCTCAATACTTCCACAATTATCTAATTTCACTCGGAATTCCCTCCGAAATTTACTAACTAATCTACTCTCTTTTGCTTGGAATTTTACTAACTAATTTACTCTCTTTTGCTTTTCCTACTCAGTTTCTAAATATTCTCCTAACTTTCTTTACAGCAAGTCGCCCACATCCTCCTTGTTTGCAAACTTGTTGTAACTCATTTAACATCATTAATCTCAATATCCTAACTATTACTTTTCTATTATTAATACTCACTCTCGCTGATTCACCATATCTCCTAACATCGCGTACATTATTCTAATCACAGAACATCATCTTTATTCAAGAGGCTTTACTTAATCAAGGCATCTAAATTTCTAATCATTCTAACCACGTACTGTAATACTTAACCACTCATGTATTCATTGAATACAATCCTTTGTTTGATTTCTCACTTTCCTAATTAAGTATGTCCATCATTTACTCTTCTAATAAATTTCATACCAAGGTTACATTTCCATGGTTCTTCAATGAGGATTTCTTTATCCATTCACTCCATAACTAGTCCTCATTGTTATATTATCGATCCTTACTGTCAATAATAATAGTCTCGAGTATTCATCAATGGTTGTCATTAGGGGTTGTCAACTCTCTATGACTCTAGTTTGGGTCATTCTAACTATACATTTTTAATACCCAATGGTCCTTAATTGAGTAAACTACTATGTTGGTACTTATTCACTAAGGATCAACCATTTTTCTAACCTGAGTATCACGGTGCATTAATCTTTGATCCTCTAATACCTCAAAGTCTATTGGTTTTCTAACTCGAAATAAATTTCTCATATTTTCATCATCGATATTAATTAATATGAACATTCTTACATAATCACTCAGATTCCACAATTACCAACTTGCCTCAATCAATCTCATCCTCTAAAAGTGCTAATAACACTTTACTTAGACTAAACGCTCAAATGAAATCTACATCTAGGTACTTCCATTCTACGTAAATCTAAAATATACTACTTTTGTTATCTACTCATATCCTCGTAATTTCTACAGTCTAGGGTGTCTCCAGATAATTTTTTTTTTTTCAACTTCAAACTCCTGTCTGGTTCCTCGTATTCTAGAACGCCAAGATTTGCAAACTAGGGTCCAATTTCTATCTATCCCAATCTTATCTTTCATAAGATGTATCTCTCCAAATAACAAAATCCACACTAGCTTCATTCTAACTCTATATTCTTACCATTTGGTTCAATCATGGCGGAATTCGGGGTGTTGCTTCGATTGGATCATTCTTTGCTACGGGGCAATTCTTGGCTCGTTACAATTGAAGCACCGTTTGGTCTTTGGTTTTGGACAATCTCGGGCAATATGGCCAATTCCAAAGTAATTAAAATATTTTTCCGCATATTGCCCGCACTCTCCTGGATGAAATTTCAAACACTTGAGACATTACGGAAATTTTCTCCTTTGCTGCAGTCGCGACTTCTTTCCTTCTCTTTGGTCATTCCAATACCCACCCGGTCTTTTAATTCCTTGCGACTTTGAAGAATTTACCCCTTTGAAGAATTTACCCCACTAGAACTCGTTCAAACGTTTACTTGTCCTCTTAGAATGATAAACGATCCAATCAACGCAGCTTGTCTAACAGCCAACTTCAAAAGCTGTTTATTTAATTCCTTAAGCTCCTCCCTCGACTGTCCTGAGTTTCTTGACATTATGGTTCTAATCCTGGACAAGGTTAAAAACAATCTAAACTTCGATGTATAAACTAACTAAAGGTAAAGAAATACTTACAGTCGGTGAAGCACGTTGCATGGCGGTCGGCATTGTCGGGTAATCCTTTGAACGAATCGATCACTTTTGCTCTGATACCATCTTGTAACGCCCCCGAACCCACTCTGGCTCGGTACGCTACTTTGCTCACTAATCTGACATGCCTCGGGATGCATATTAAAAGAAAATTAGTAGAATCCCGTGCCTTACCTAAATTCTCTATTTATTACGTGTTTTTATTTTTGTAGAAAAATTTATGAAGAAGGATTGCATATGGATCGCTTGGAGGAGTCATTACTTAGCCCTGTGGGAATTTGTCTTCCCGGGCCTTGAAATTGTAATTTTTGTTTTTTAACCTCATTGGCATACATTAGCCTTTTTGTAAGGATTTTATAATTGCATTTCATGCATTAGATTGTGTGGTTAGGATTAGATGAATGGTGGTGGATTAATGGTTGAAGGAAATTCAACAAATTCAAGGAAACAAAGGCCTCCACAAATTGAGTCCAAAGAAATACCCGGCCCAAAGAAGAGCCCACATTCAAAGGCATGGTTTTGCAGCTAGGAGAGTTGGGGAGGGCATGGATTGGTGACTTGGACAAAAATCGACCGTTGATCAAGTTTTGGCACGGAGGAAATCGAAACTGGACAGCTGGAGGAGCGCGGGTAGACGCGCTGGAGCGCGCGGGCAGAGGGGCGCGGGGCGCTGAGGTGACACGCCCGGGTTAGCTGCGCTGCGCGCGTGCGCGGATTGCTGACTGGCGCGCGCAGCTGCGCGCTGATTGGCGCGCCCTGCGTGCACCAGATTGTGCCATCTCGGCCATTCTTAATTTTTCTTCAAATCCAACGGCCCAAATTCATCCTTTCCAACCCTAATCCACCCTAAGACTTCTATAAATGCATGGCATTAGTGTTTGTATGGAACTTTTTGCCAAAATCAATAAAATACCCTATTTTCCTAAGCTTTTTGCTTGGTTTTTTTTTCCTTGGTTCCTTGAACCAAGAGGAGTTAGCCTCCATTGCTAGCCTAGCTTGGGTTTCTAGGTTAACTCTTATTCTTTCCCTCATCTTGTCCCTTGGGAGTTGAAACGAGGAAGAAAATTCCCGGCCTACGGTAGTCGTTTTCTTCACGAAAAACGTGTATCTGGGAGCTTAACTCGTAAGCTCGCTACACGGATCCGCCAAAGGGTTTTTCTTTTATTTTATTGTCTTCACTTTCACACCACCTCCACATTTAAATTTCAGCTTCACAAAACACCCACACTCACATTTTATTTTATGTCATTTTCTTATTTTTAGTGCTTTACATTTTCTGTTCATCTCTAACCTCTTTATCATCTCTTCCCTCTTATTTCTCTTTATATTTCTCTCTATTAATCATCATCTCATAATCGGCCATATCTATAATAGCTTAGTGTTATTTTCTTGCATTTTATTTTAGTCATTTTCTTCATTTATCTCAATATCTATCACATTCACACAACCGGACACCTAACTTGAATATTGTGGGTTGTACACGGGCCCCTTTTTCTAGGGGACCCCGTGTCAAGTGGTATCAGAGCCACAAGGTGTAGCACCCGGTTCCATTGAGTCAAAATTTGAATTATTGTTAATAACGTACTTTTACAGAAGGGTTGGGGGAGTTATTGATTAGGTTAATAAATGACTAGGCAAGGGCAGAAAGGTAATTAGAGATATAAAAAAAAAGATAATGTATTTAAAGTTAGTGATTTGGGGTTTAGTGCTCGGTAGCCGCCACTAATTCCCTTATTTCTCTCCCGGCCTTCAGCTCTTCAGCAGAAAACTTTCGGGCGATTTCTTCCTCCCTCGATTCTCCTTCAACCTAGGTAAGCTCTCTTAGTTTGTCTGTGATTTTAACAACTAGATAGCTGAGGGAGTACAATGTGTGAAGTTTCGAGGAATACTGTGAGAGAGTCGAGCTCGGGTGTAGTGTTGAATCGGAAATGCACAATGAACTAAGCTTCCAAGCTAGTTTCCCTTGATTTCCTGAATAGATTAGAATGAGGTTTAGTAGAAATCTAATTGACATCCTTTCTATGACCTAAGTGAGCAGACTTCTGAAGTAGATTGAAACCGTGCATTTCCAAGAGAGCCAGGTAAGTAAAGTTTGTTTGTGTGCCTTCGGGCTACATCACAAAACGTTAGGGTTGTGTTTACTTGGATGTGTCTGTGTGTGTGTTATGCATCATGTTTTAAAAGTATATGAAAATGAATTTGAATGCATGTTGGCATGGTAAGGAATGAACATATTGAAACAGTTATGAGAATCAGTTTTACTGTTAAGGGAAATAATCCAACCCTTAATGAGATAGTGGATATTTATACTTTGGGAGAGTTGATCCAACTCCCAATTTCACAGGGGGATCTGAACAGTGAATCAGCTTTACTGTTAAGGGAGCTAATCCAACCCTTAATGAGACAGTGGATATTTATACTTTGGGAGAGTTGATCCAACTCCCAATTTCACAAGGGGATCTGAACAGAAACAACGCATGAACAACTGAGAGGAGAAAGTAGAAAATTGCACTTTTAGGAATTCATGTTCCCAGCATTGCCATTCTTGTCTTGTTCATCATTGGTCTTGGCTTGCGTAGCATTAGGCTAATAGATGAGTTGTGTGATGTAGGTGAAGAGGTTGACAGCAGGTGATGCTTCTGAGTGTCATTGAGGGATAGATTGGTTGGGGGAAGGGAAGGGGGGGGGAGGGGGGGTGGGGGGGAAGGGGAGGGGGAGGGGGGGGGGGGAGGAAAGAGTTGGTGGTTGTAGAAAATGGATGGGGGGGGAGGAAGGGGGGGGGGGGGAAGGGGGGGAAAGGGGGGGAAAGGGGGGGGGGGGGGGGGGGGGGGGGAAAAGCGGGTGGTGGTGGGGGGGCGTGTGGCGTGGTTGCTTCGGAAGGTGGTGGGGGTGGCGGGGGGGGGGGGGGGGAGGGGGGGGGGGGGGGGGGGGGGGGAACGGGGGGGGGAAAGTTGGTTAGAAGGGGAACGGGGAAAGGAAGGGGGAAAGGGCGTGGTAGAAGTAGGTTGAAAAAGTAGAAGGTCTGGGGGAGGGTGGGCAGATCGGGGGTGGGTGTGGGGTGGCGGGTAGGTGGGGGGGGGGGAGGGGGGAAGGAGGGGGGGGGGGGGGGGGGGGGGGGGGGGGGGAAAGGAGGGGGAAATGGGGTGGGGTTTGGTGGGGGGGGGAGGGGGGGAGGAGGGGGGGGGGGGGGGGGAGGAGGGGGGGGGGGGGGGGGGGAGGGGGGGGGTTCATTGGATGGATAGAGTTGGTTGTGGGAGCACACTCATGCCACGGACCTGGTGAAAGTGGTTAGGCTATTTTAACTGATGTCTGTTTGGTGAGAAGGTTTAGTTGACAGTGATTAAAACTTAGAAATGCTAAGTTTCCATAACATAGTGGTTTCAGTACTTAAACACGTTTTGAGTTTTTTTTCTGATAACGAGGATCTGTTAGTTTTAATGTTATTTTTTTACTGACTTGCTTAATGCAATGGTTGAGTTGTTTCTGAATGGTCTTGGAAAAGGTAATCAAATTCCTTTCTGTACTCATGTTGTGTTTTGTTTTTGTGATGAGTCCGTTGATTACTCTGTTTTCTAAAGGTAGAATGATGTCATCGTAAATGTTGAGTTATGTTGTCTATCGTAAGATGTCTTCAGAAAAGCCATCGATGATGTTGGTTTAAGTTTATCGGAAGATGTCTTTAGATGAGCCATCGGATGATACAGGTTAATTCTATCGGAAGGTGTAGGTTTAAGCCTACCGGATGATGTCTCAGTAAAATCATCGCAGATGCGTGCTGACGTCATCGGAAGGTGTAGGTTAAGTCTATCGGATGTTGTCCCAGTAAACTCATCGGCAGATGTAGGAGAATTATCGTCGTTTAGTCTATCGTAGATGATGAGTTATTGTTCTGTCACCTACCGGTAGATGAAGACTTTGCATTATCGGAAGGAGAGGGTGTCATACTTTGTCGTGTAGTCATCGGTAGATGCAGTCTACTGAAAGTTGTCTATGTTGTATATTTTCCGGGAGACGTCATCGGTAGAAGCCTCCTATTTCCTGTTTCTACTTCCTCCGTTGACTTTGTCGTCGGCAGATTGGTTTGACCTCTGCAACTTCTCGAGTATTCCTCGTTTAAAAACTTTATTTCTTTTGGCCGATTATTCTGAACATTTCCAAAACATTATTTTAACAATGTTTTTCACAGTTTGTTTAACTCCATAGTTATTCAAATGATTTCCGCTGCAAGTTCTCAAAGGTTTTGAGGTTTTAGTAAAATGATTAATCTTGACTTTCGGGTAAAGTTTTAACTTAATCCAAAATTTCTTAGTCATGTTCGAGCGATGAGTAGCGACCGGGTTCAGAAAACTCGGGCGTTACAGTGTGGTATCAAAGACATTCAGTTAAACCGTTCAAAAGATTACTCATCAGTGCCGTCGTTGCATGAGAGTACTCCAACAACTGTAAGTGTTTACGTTAGCTTTAGTAATTAGATGTTTATAAAAATAGTTAACCCTGCGCAGGAATATAGCAAAAAATGTCTAGACGACCGGGAAGGCCAAGAGTGCAGAGAGACACCAACTCCGGGAAGCACAGAAGATTCTAGTGTAATCGGACAGTTGATAGATCTAGTGCGATAGCAGGCAGAACTAATGCACCAGCAATCCGATCAACTAGGAGTACTGCTGAACCGAGAGGTACAAGGAAGTGCCAACTCGGGTTCTAGCAATGAGCATTCCGGGGATAGATTCCGGAGACTAAGACCACCCACGTTTGATGGTCAGTCATCTGATCCTGTTGTGGCTGAAGGGTGGCTTAGGAAGATAGAGAGCATGTTAGGTGCGCCAGCATAGGAGAAGGAGATAAGGTCACGTTAGCAACATTTCACTTGGCTGGCGAAGCACAACTCTGGTGGGAGACAATGGAGACCACCACCGACGTTTTAGCAATGCCCTGGTCCCGATTCAAAGACATTTTCTATGAGAAGTATTTCAACAGCACAGTCCAGACCGCGAAGAAGTTAGAATTTCTAAACCTGAAACAGACCGGGTCTGTGGCCGAGTATAGTAGGCAGTTCGAGTCCCTGTCTAGGTTTGCTGGGCATTTTGCTCACAAGGACGAGGATAAGGTGTTCATGTTTATGCATGGACTGAAGCCAGAAATTTACCGTGGAGTTAAATTTTGTGGAATCAAGGGGCTTGATCTTCCGTGAGGTTGTGTCCACTGCCTTGGAAGTGGAGAATGCTGAAGAAAAGTGTGCAAGACCAAGGAGGTCCCACAAAGGTTTAAGCCAGCCACACACAACAAGAGGAACGAAGAGGCCCAGTGAAGGCCCAAATAGCCCGGGTAGGGGGAAGGTACAGAATGTCAGTAAAGTGTCCCCATTGTCCTAGCTGTTTGAAGAACCATCCGGGGGAATGCAGACTGGGGCTTGGAAAGTGTTTTCACTGTGAGGATTTGGACACACGTTCTTATGAGATTATCCGTTGCATATCGGGCATCCACCAACGCGTCTTGACTATTGGGAGCTCTGGTCTTCCTTTACATATTTTTCTGGGGGGGGGGGCGGTGGGAGGGGGGGGGGGGGGGAGGGGGGGGGGGGGGGGGAGAGGGGCATAGGTGGCAGGTGGGGAGGGGGTGGTGGGTTTTGGTGTGGTGGTTTTCGGTGGACGGTTGGGTTCAAGGTGAAGGCGGTGGGTGTGAGGGGGGGGGAGGGGGGGGGGATGGGGAGGGGGGGGGGGAGGGGGGGGGAGGAAGGGGGGGGGGGGGGGGGGGGGGGGGGGGGGGGGGGGAAAGGGAGGGGGAAGGGGGGGGAAGGAGGGAGGGGAAAAGAGGGGGGGGGGGGGGGGGGGGGGGGGGGGGGGGGGGGGGGGAGGGGGGGGAGGGGGAGGGGGGGGGGGGGGGGGGGGGGGGAAACGTTGGGTTTAGGGGAGCGTTAGGGGGGGGGGGAGGGGAGGGGGGGGGGGGGGGGGGGGGGAGGGGGGGGGGGGGGGAGGGGGGGGGGAGGGGGGAGGGAAGGGGGGGGGGGGGGAGGAGGGAGGCAAAGGGGGGGGGGGGAGGGAGGGGGAGGAGCATAGGAGGTGGGGGGGGGGGGGGAAATGAGGAGGGGGGGGGGGGGGGAGGAGGCACGGGAGGGGGGGGGAAGGGGAGGGAAGAGAAGGGTGTGGGTGTGCAGGTTTGGGGGAGTGTTGGGTGGGTTGAGATCACTAGGGAGATCTGATACCAACTCCCCATTTCACAAGGCTCCATTGAAAACGCATGAACAATGAGAGGAGAAAGTAGAAATTGCACGTTTAGGAATTCATGTTCCAGCATTTCATTCTTTTCTTTTCATCATTGCTTTGCTTGCTTAGCATTAGGCTAATAGATGAGTTTTGTGATGTAGGTGAAGAAGTGACAGCAGGTGATGCTTCTGAGTTCATTGAGGGATAGATTGGTTGGGGGAGCACACTCATGCCACGGACCTGGTGAAGTGATGAGGCGATTTAACTGATGTCTGTTTGGTGAGAAGGTTTAGTTGACAGTGATTAAAACTTAGAAATGCTAAGTTTCCATAACAGTAGTGGTTTCAGTACTTTAAACACGTTTTGAGTTTTTTTTCTGATAACGAGGATCTGTTGAGTTTTAAATGTTATTTTTACTGGACTTGATTAATGCAATGGTTTGAGTTGTTTCTGAATGGTCTTGGAAAAGTAAGCAAATTCCTTTCTGTAATCAATGTTGTGTTTGTTTTGTGAGGAGTCGTTGAAATGTACTCTGTTTTCTACCGGTAGATGATGTCTATCGGTAAATGTTGAGTTATGTTGTCTATCGGAAGATGTCTTCAGAAAAGCCATCGGATGATGTTGGTTTAAGTTTATCGGAAGATGTCTTTAGATGAGCCATCGGATGATACAGGTTAATTCTATCGGAAGGTGTAGGTTTAAGCCTACCGGATGATGTCTCAGTAAAATCATCGGCAGATGCGTGCTGACGTCATCGGAAGGTGTAGGTTAAGTCTATCGGATGTTGTCCCAGTAAACTCATCGGCAGATGTAGGAGAATTATCGTCGTTTAGTCTATCGGTAGATGATGAGTTATTGTTCTGTCACCTACCGGTAGATGAAGACTTTGCATTATCGGAAGGAGAGGGTGTCATACTTTGTCGTGTAGTCATCGGTAGATGCAGTCTACTGAAAGTTGTCTGTGTTGTATATTTTCCGGGAGACGTCATCGGTAGAAGCCTCCTATTTCCTGTTTCTACTTCCTCCGTTGACTTTGTCGTCGGCAGATTGGTTTGACCTCTGCAACTTCTCGAGTATTCCTCGTTTAAAAACTTTATTTCTTTTGGCCGATTATTCTGAACATTTCCAAAACATTATTTTAACAATGTTTTTCACAGTTTGTTTAACTCCATAGTTATTCAAATGATTTCCGCTGCAAGTTCTCAAAGGTTTTGAGGTTTTAGTAAAATGATTAATCTTGACTTTCGGGTAAAGTTTTAACTTAATCCAAAATTTCTTAGTCATGTTCGAGCGATGAGTAGCGAACCGGGTTCAGAAAACTCGGGGCGTTACAGTGTGGTATCAAAGACATTCAGTTAAACCGTTCAAAAGATTACTCATCAGTGCCGTCGTTGCATGAGAGTACTCCAACAACTGTAAGTGTTTACGTTAGCTTTAGTAATTAGATGTTTATAAAAATAGTTAACCCTGCGCAGGAATATAGCAAAAAATGTCTAGACGACCGGGAAGGCCAAGAGTGCAGAGAGAGACACCAACTCCGGGAAGCACAGAAGATTCTAGTGTAATCGGACAGTTGATAGATCTAGTGCGACAGCAGGCAGAACTAATGCGCCAGCAATCCGATCAACTAGGAGTACTGCTGAACCGAGAGGTACAAGGAAGTGCCAACTCGGGTTCTAGCAATGAGCATTCCGGGGATAGATTCCGGAGACTAAGACCACCCACGTTTGATGGTCAGTCATCTGATCCTGTTGTGGCTGAAGGGTGGCTTAGGAAGATAGAGAGCATGTTTAGGTGCGCCAGCATAGGAGAAGGAGATAAGGTCACGTTAGCAACATTTCACTTGGCTGGCGAAGCACAACTCTGGTGGGAGACAATGGAGACCACCACCGACGTTTTAGCAATGCCCTGGTCCCGATTCAAAGACATTTTCTATGAGAAGTATTTCAACAGCACAGTCCAGACCGCGAAGAAGTTAGAATTTCTAAACCTGAAACAGACCGGGTCTGTGGCCGAGTATAGTAGGCAGTTCGAGTCCCTGTCTAGGTTTGCTGGGCATTTTGCTCACAAGGACGAGGATAAGGTGTTCATGTTTATGCATGGACTGAAGCCAGAAATTTACCGTGGAGTTAAATTTTGTGGAATCAAGGGCTTGATCTTCAGTGAGGTTGTGTCCACTGCCTTGGAAGTGGAAGAAGCTGAAGAAAAGTGTGCAAGACCAAAGGAGGTCCCACAAAGGTTTAACCAGCCACACCAACAAAGAGGAACGAAGAGGCCAAGTGAAGGCCAAAATAGCCAAGGAGTAGGGGGGAAGGTACAGAATGTCAGGAAATTTCCCCAGTGTCCTAAGTGTTTGAAGAACCATCCGGGGGAATGCAGACTGGGGCTTGGAAAGTGTTTCAACTGTGAGGAGGTTGGACACACGTTCTTATGAGATCCGTTGCCAATCGGGCTCCAAAACGCGTCTTGCTATGTTGGGAGGGTCTCTTTACATATGTTTCATTTCCACATACTTCCCCAAGCGATGTGGGATTGCGACGACCCCCTTTTTACGACCTGTCACCTTCCGGTTTGCCCGTGCGGACGTACCGCCATCCGGGTTCCGGTTCGTGCAGCCATCGTACCCATACGTGCATATTCGGGTCATCACAAGCCTGCTGTGGTGTCAGGTACTATATTGATCAACTCTGTGCCTGCTTTTACTTTAATAGATTCTGGTGCCACACATTCATTTATAGCATCTGCTTTTGCTGATAAGTTAGACGTACAGTTCACCCCTTCCATGCATGTGTATAATGTTGCATTGCCTTCTGGTAAACGCATGCACTCCAACCAAGTGATGCTTGGCAGTGAAGTGTTAGTAGGGAGTGTAAGCCTACCTGCTGATCTTATAATTATGGATATATTAGGATTTGATGTAATCCTAGGAATGGACTGGTTGTTTAAGCATCATGCCACAATAGATTGTAGGACTGGAATAGTTAGCTTCCAACCCCCTGGTAGTTTGAAACACACCTTTCAAGCCTCAAGGAAAAGTAAGGAAATGTCTGTAATGACTTCTATTAACACAAGACCCTCCCCTTGCAGAGAATATTTGTGCTTTTTGACCAGTGTTTTAGACACGCAAACTGTAGAAAAATCGAACCCCAAGGATGTTTTAGTTGTCCAAAATTTTCCAGAAGTATTTCTAGATGATCTTCCTGGTTTGCCACCGGATAGGGAAATTGAATTCGTGGTAGATGTTTACCCCGACGCTGAGCCAGTATCTAAGAATCCATATAGACTAGCACCAACAGAATTTAAGGAGTTGAAGAAACAGTTAGAGGACTTGTTGGAAAAGGGGTTCATACGCCCTAGCTTTTCACCATGGGGCGCACCTGTCCTTTTTGTCAAAAAGAAGGACGGATCAATGCGTATGTGCATAGACTATAGAGAATTGAATAAGCTAACTGTCAAGAACAAATACCCTTTGCCGAGAATTGATGACTTATTTGACCAACTTAGGGGTGCAAGAGTTTTCTCTAAGATTGACCTTAGGTCCGGTTACTACCAGCTGAAGGTAAAATCCGAAGATGTCCCAAAGACTGCCTTTCGCACAAGGTATGGACATTATGAGTTTTTGGTTATGTCTTTTGGTTTGACAAATGCTCCAGCAGCCTTCATGGATCTCATGAATAGGGTGTTTCACGAGTTTTTGGACAAATTTGTCATAGTATTCATAGATGACATTTTAATCTATTCTAGAACTAAGGAAGAGCATGCAGGACACTTAAGCTTGGTGTTAGGATTACTGAGGCAGCACCAACTTTATGCCAAATTTTCTAAGTGTGAGTTTTGGTTGGACAAAGTTTATTTTCTTGGTCATGTGATCTCTGGAGATGGGATATCTGTTGACCCAGCCAAGGTTCAAGCAGTTAAGGAATGGCCTCAACCGAAGAATGCCACTGATATCCGAAGTTTCCTTGGATTAGCAGGATATTATAGAAAATTCATCGAGGAATTTTCAAAGATTGCCACACCCCTTAATATGTTAACAAGGAAGAATGTGAAGTATAGTTGGACTGATAAATGTGAATCCAGTTTCCAGACCTTGAAACATAAACTGACCAATGCTCCAATTTTGACACTTCCTGTAGAAAATGGTAAGTTTAGCATTTACTGTGACGCATCCAAGGTTGGACTTGGCTGTGTCTTGATGCAAGAGGAAAGAGTAATAGCTTATGCCTCAAGACAGTTAAAGACACATGAGAAGAACTATCCTACACATGACTTAGAACTAGCTGTCGTAGTCTTTGCATTAAAGATTTGGAGGCACTACTTGTATGGACAAACCTGTGAGATATTTTCGGATCATAAAAGTCTGAAATATATTTTCACGCAAAAGGAACTGAATATGAGGCAACGTAGGTGGTTAGAGTTTGTCAAAGACTATGATTTTGAGATTAAGTACCACCCTGGCAAGGCGAATGTAGTAGCTGATGCTTTGAGTAGAGTGACCCCTTTAGTTTCTGCTTTGACTCTAGACATACCGACAGCTTTAGAGACAGAATTCCAAAGATTTAACCTGGAAGCTGTGTCTAGTGTGTCAGCTATGCTTTCAGCCATATCTTTGAGGCCAACTATTTTGGAGAAAATAAGGGAAGTTCAAATGAATGACACTGAGTGTAATAAGTATAAGTTGTGCGTAGATTCTACTGACAAGTCGGATTTCAACTGCTCAGCTGATGGAATTCTCAAGTTTCGAAATAAATGGTTTGTTCCGGCTGATACTGAGCTTAGGCAGGAGATCCTATCTGAGGCTCATTCCTCCAGACTTTCTGTTCATCCTGGAAGTACGAAATTGTACAGGGATCTCAAGCAGCATTATTGGTGGCCAGGTATGAAGAGAAGTGTGGCGGAGTATGTGGAGTCATGTCTGGTCTGCCAGCAAGTCAAAGCTGAACATCAGAGACCCTCAGGAACATTACAACCCTTACCAGTTCCCGAATGGAAATGGGAACAAATAACTATGGATTTTGTTATAGGGTTACCTAAAACAGTAAAAGGTCACGATGCAATCTGGGTAGTAGTTGATCGTTTAACCAAATCAGCTCACTTTCTGCCAATGAAGATAACATACTCGATGGATCAATTGGCTGAGTTGTATGTGCACGAAGTTGTTAGACTGCATGGTGTTCCAAACACCATAGTTTCAGACCGAGACTCCAGATTTACATCTAAGTTTTGGAAAAGTTTGCACAAGGCTATGGGGACACAGCTTAGTTTTAGTACAGCCTTTCATCCTCAAACCGATGGACAATCCGAGAGAACTATCCAAACGTTGGAGGATATGCTTCGGGCTTGTGTGCTGGAATTTCAAGGTTCTTGGAGTAAGTATTTACCATTGGTTGAGTTCTCTTATAATAACAGTTTTCAGGCAACAATAGGCATGGCACCATACGAGGCATTGTATGGACGGAAGTGCAGATCTCCATTGTATTGGGATGAAGTTGGAGAGGCACAGTTGATTGGTCCTGACATTGTGCAGCAGACAGCGGAGAAGATTGCTCTTATCCGACAAAGAATCTTAATAGCTCAAAGCTGGCAGAAAAGCTATGCAGACAAAAGACGAAGAGAATTAGAATTTGATGTTGGTAATGAAGTTTTCCTTAAGGTGTCACCTTTCAAAGGAGTTGTGAGATTTGGGAAAAGAGGCAAGTTAAACCCCAGATATATTGGGCCTTTCCAAATCGTGAAGAGAATTGGGAAGTCAGCATATCAACTTCAGTTACCAGCCTTTTTAGAGGGAATTCATAATGTGTTTCACGTTTTCATGCTAAAGAAATGTGTTAGAGATCCTTCACAGATTATAGAACAGCAGAACATTGAAGTCCTTCCTACTCTTACATATGAGGAGAAACCAGTAAGAATCTAAGATTATGCAGTAAAGGTACTACGCAACAAGGAGGTTCCACTGGTAAAAGTCTTATGGCACAACCAGAATGTAGAGGAGACAACTTGGGAGTGCCAGCAAGACATGATGGACCAATATCCGGAATTATTGAGGTACTGAATTTTGAGGACAAAATTCTTTTAAGGAGGGTAGATTGTAGCACCCGGTTCCATTGAGTCAAAATTTGAATTATTGTTAATAACGTACTTTTATAGAAGGGTTGGGGGAGTTATTGATTAGGTTAATAAATGACTAGGCAAGGGCAGAAAGGTAATTAGAGATATAAAAAAAAAAGATAATGTATTTAAAGTTAGTGATTTGGGGTTTAGTGCTCGGTAGCCGCCACTAATTCCCTTATTTCTCTCCCGGCCTTCAGCTCTTCAGCAGAAAACTTTCGGGCGATTTCTTCCTCCCTCGATTCTCCTTCAACCTAGGTAAGCTCTCTTAGTTTGTCTGTGATTTTAACAACTAGGTAGCTGAGGGAGTACAATGTGTGAAGTTTCGAGGAATACTGTGAGAGAGTCGAGCTCGGGTGTAGTGTTGAATCGGAAATGCACAATGAACTAAGCTTCCAAGCTAGTTTCCCTTGATTTCCTGAATAGATTAGAATGAGGTTTAGTAGAAATCTAATTGACATCCTTTCTATGACCTAGGTGAGCAGACTTCTAAAGTAGATTGAAACCGTGCATTTCCAGGAGAGCCAGGTAAGTAAAGTTTGTTTGTGTGCCTTCGGGGCTACATCACAAAACGTTAGGGTTGTGTTTACTTGGATGTGTCTGTGTGTGTGTTATGCATCATGTTTTAAAAGTATACGAAAATGAATTTGAATGCATGTTGGCATGGTAAGGAATGAACATATTGAAACAGTTATGAGAATCAGTTTTACTGTTAAGGGAAATAATCCAACCCTTAATGAGACAGTGGATATTTATACTTTGGGAGAGTTGATCCAACTCCCAATTTCACAGGGGGATCTGAACAGTGAATCAGCTTTACTGTTAAGGGAGCTAATCCAACCCTTAATGAGACAGTGGATATTTATACTTTGGGAGAGTTGATCCAACTCCCAATTTCACAGGGGGATCTGAACAGAAACAACGCATGAACAACTGAGAGGAGAAAGTAGAAATTGCACGTTTAGGAATTCATGTTCCATCATTTCATTCTTTTCTTTTCATCATTGCTTTGCTTGCTTAGCATTAGGCTAATAGATTAGTTTTGTAATGTAGGTGAAGAAGTGACAGCAGGTGATTCTTCTGAGTTCATTGAGGGATAGATTGGTTGGGGGAGCACACTCATGTCACGGACCTGGTGAACTGATGAGGCGATTTAACTGATGTCTGTTTGGTGAGAAGGTTTAGTTGACAGTGATTAAAACTTCGAAATGCTAAGTTTCCATAACAGTAGTGGCTTCAGTCCTTTAAACACGTTTTGATTTTTTTCTTCTGATAACGGGGAACTGTTGAGTTTTAAAGGTTATTTTTACTGGACTTTATTAATGCAATGGTTTGAGTTGTTTCTGAATGGTCTTAGAAAAGTAAGCAAATTCCTTTCTGTAATCAGTGTTGTGTATGTTTTGTGAGGAGTCGTTGAAATGTACTCTGTTTTCTACCGGTAGATGATGTCTATCGGTAAATGTTGAGTTATGTTGTCTATCGGAAGATGTCTTCAGAAAAGCCATCGGATGATGTAGGTTTAAGTTTATCGGAAGATGTCTTTAGATGAGCCATCGGATGATACAGGTTAATTCTATCGGAAGGTGTAGGTTTAAGTCTACCGGATGATGTCTCAGTAAACTCATCGGCAGATGCGTGCTAACGTCATCGGAAGGTGTAGGTTAAGTCTATCGGATGTTGTCCCAGTAAACTCATCGACAGATGTAGGAGAATTATCGTCGTTTAGTCTATCGGTAGATGATGAGTTATTGTTCTGTCACCTACCGGTAGATGAAGACTTTGCATTATCGGAAGGAGAGGGTGTCATACTTTGTCGTGTAGTCATCGGTAGATGCAGTCTACTGAAAGTTGTCTGTGTTGTATATTTTCCGGGTGACGTCATCGATAGAAGCCTCCTATTTCCTGTTTCTACTTCCTCCGTTGACTTTGTCGTCGGCAGATTGGTTTGACCTCTACAACTTCTCGAGTATTCCTCGTTTAAAAACTTTATTTCTTTTGGCCGATTATTCTGAACATTTCCAAAACATTATTTTAACAATGTTTTTCACAGTTTGTTTAACTCCATAGTTATTCAAATGATTTCCGCTGCAAGTTCTCAAAGGTTTTGAGGTTTTAGTAAAATGATTAATCTTGACTTTCGGGTAAAGTTTTAACTTAATCCAAAATTTCTTAGTCATGTTCGAGCGATGAGTAGCGAACCGGGTTCAAAAAACTCGGGGCGTTACACAAGGCTCCCCAATGTGTTTTAGTCGTCTTTGGCAATAGCCAAAAGTTGACACAAAAACCAGGGTAGCGGCTCTTTCATTTTCTGCATTATTTTCTTTATATATTTGTGCTAACTTTGTGCTAATATAACTCTTATATTTGCTGCCATTTTTATTGCCATTTTAATGCTTAAAATATTCTGGAAAATATGGTATGCAATGTGTTTGAAGATCGGCCAAAGGTAAGCACCTCATTCCTTTCATTTTCTTCTCGGTTTTCTTCATTTCATAGCTCGGATTTTGCATAATCTTCTACTCGATTTTTCTATTTTTATTTTGCTGTGTTGGAACCATGATTTTTGCATCTAAATATGGAGCATTAAATATATAACATTCTGGAAATTTTGAATGCAAAATCGGCCCTAAAGTTTAATGTTCAAATCAGGTTGCTAGTTGTCTTGTTCTCGGATTTATATGTTATTTAGCTTCGTTTTTCTCTAGCTTATTATGTTATGTTTTGAACCATGATATTCCTTTAAGATATTTTTTAATGACTTGCACAAAAAGCTGATTTAAAATGTTGCTAAAAATCGGGCTACAACTAGTGATATAAAATTGGTTATATGTTGTGTTTTTCTCTTCGGTTTTTGCTTGCTTTATTGACTCGGTTTCTTGGTATCTTGATCTATGTTTTCTCCATGTTTTAGCACCTAGATATTGTCCATTAACTAAATTAATTCTCTGAAAATTTTGGTGTTTAAAATAGACTTAGATCTATTACTATCAAAATCGGATTATTCTTAACTAATTTTCTCGGTTAAACATCTTTATGTTATGCTTGAAATTTGCATGATTAATTGCTGAATGTTGCTCTTGCTTTAACTTATAAACTCACCTATTATATGTTGTTAAGTGAATGCACGAAATTGGTTTATAAGAATTTAGCATTAGAATGATTAAAATTAGCAATTTTGGATCAAACACTTATGAAAAATTCTGCTATGTTTAATGGAAATTTCAGCATGTTATTCTTGATAAAATTTGTGTTCTAATTTTAATACTTGCTGTTTTTGAAGTTAACTAGTTGATATTAATATTATTTTGAGTGATCTTAGCATAAAGTTGATAACTTGGTTAATATTTGATTGGAAATTGGGTAATTGCATGAATTGGATAATTTAATTTCTCAAATTAGTTTTTGCTAAGTATTTGTTTTATTCACCTAAGTTGTTTGTTGACTTCCAAAATTTCAAAATATTTAATTTGAGCATGATCCCTATTTTATTGTCTTAGTTAAGTAGTTACCATAGTACTTAAAATTTTCCTAAGACATTAAACAAGATAATCACCTCACTAATTAAGATGAACAACTTAGACAAGAATTGAAATTTTAATTAAACATTTAATTATGACTAATAGGAGTGGTTTTGCACGTGACACACCAAACAAATAACCAAATCGTGCGAGGGGCACTTCCCCTCCCGAACCTACACGTCACGAAGGTGAAACTAGCACTCACGGAGGCATGCAAGGAGAAATCGATGCCTTAAAGAGCCTAGTTAACGACCTTACCCAACAAGTCTAATCACTTTTACACAATCCTTCTCGTAGAGACACCAATGAACAAGTCCCTTCACAAGAAACCTCCTCTAGAATCATTCCCGAACATCCTAGACGTCGAAATCATACCCCACAACCACCTATAGAGGAAGTTTGGAGTGAACCCCGTAGAAGGAGACCCCCTTATTATTCAGAGGATGAGGATTGGGTTGATGATGAAGAGTATCGCCCAAATCATCGTAGGGATATCGACGACCTCCGCAACATCAAAATTACCATTCCCCCTTTCGATGGAACGTGTGACGGACACACATATTTGGATTGGGTAGACAAAGTTGAGAGAGTTTTCGAATGCCATGATTACTCTGAGCGAGTAAAAATCCAATTAGCCTCTCTTGAACTCACGGGCCATGCCGCCTTGTGGTGGTCCAACCTTAAAGCCCAAAGAATTAGAACTTTAGGACCTTCCGTTACAACGTGGACTTCCATGAAAGATTTAATGCACCATAGGTTCATCCCTCGTCACTACAAACATGAACTTTTTCATCAACTCCACACTCTAAAACAAAATAGCCTCTCGGTAGATGAATATCTTACCGAATTTGAAACCCTTAACATGTGATGCGCAATTGATGAACCTCAAGAACAACTCATCGCTAGATTTATAAGAGGCTTGAATCGTGACATTGGAGATCTTGTTGAAATTCAACAATTGGAGACCATGGAATTGATCATCCAACTTGCCCTCACGGTGGAGAGACAATTGAAAAGAAAGCGCAAGACCGACTTGCCTAAAAAATTTTCTCCCCGTAATTTCAATTCCGAGAAATCTGCACAAAAACATGAAGAGAAGAGACCGTTCAACCGAAATTGGCCCCCAAAAATACTCAATTCCCCTCACCATCCCCCACCAAACAAAAGCCAAGAATCCCTACCTAAAGGACCAAGAGCACGCGATGTCCAATGCTTTAAGTGCCTAGGAAAAGGACATTACGCTAATGACTGTAAAAACCACTGTGTCATGGTTATTAAGGAGTCAACGGGAGAGTGGGAAAGTGAGGACGATGAAGGTCAATATAACAAGTTGGAAAAGGAAGTAGAAATTGAGGAATGCGAAGATGACGCCGATGAATGCAAGCCCCAAGATGGACCTTTGTTAATGGTCATTAGGCGAGCATTAACATCAAAGCACGTGGACAAGGACTGTCAACGTGAAAATTTATTTCATAGTCGATGTGCTGTAAGAGATAAAGTTTGTTTAATGATAATCGATGGAGGAAGTTGCATAAATGCGGCCTCTCAAGACATGGTCAGAAAATTAGGACTTGAAACCCGTAATCATCCCACACCCTACAAGCTTCAATGGTTGGACGACAAAAATGAGCATGAGATCACCAAACAAGTAACCGTAGATTTCGTGATAGGAAAATACAAAGATTCGGTTATTTGTGACGTTGTCCCAATGAGTGCCAGCCACCTATTACTTGGACGACCATGGCACTTTGATCGAAGGGTAAACTATGACGGATTACTCAACCGTTATACCTTTAATTTTGGAGGAAGAAAGATTAAGTTGCTACTGATGACCCCTGACCAAGTTGCTCAAGATGAGGCCACCCGCCAAAAAGGAAAATCAAAAGAAAATTTATTAGTGTCAAAATGCGGGTCTAGTGAAGAGCTCCCTCCTATCAATTGGCGTGACAATCCTTTGTACGAGGAAGAAGTGTCAATTCCTTTCCTACCACATCTTGAGAAAACTTCTTTTATCAAAACACATTCAAATCCTCTATTTACCAATGAATTTCCTCGCCAATTGAGGGAAGAATTTGTATGGTTTCATGAGAAGTCAAATTTAAATGATGACATTATTTTTGGACTAAGTAGCATGATTATCACTCCTTTTCTATCCTTTCCAAGTCTTAAGGAAATTTTCTCTCCAATCCCCTCGGTTAGGAAGATGTTGATTTATGGCCTTGAGCCTAACTATTGTCTTCCAACAACTTTTCTTAGAGCTACATCATCAAGTAGGAATTTTATTCCCTATGTAGCCAAAAAACGCTCGACCCTTCAATTTGGTGGCTTACCAACACCTTACTTTCCACCATCCCATTACCACAAATTTTACCATAGGACTAGGGTTAAAGTTCTATTGGTAAGTAAATTTTCTTTAGGGTCTTAATATTAATTGGACTATTTCTTTAGTTGAAGGATTTTAGCATTTCCACCTTACTAATTATCGAATTCACCTACCTTGGAAAATTTCCTTCCATTACCGAGCAATCGCCCTCCAAAGTAGCCGTTGAATTCAATCTCACCACCCTCACCAAAGAAAATTTCAGTAAGACCATCCATCCTCCATGTCACCTAGAATTTTTAACGAAGAACATGTCCTCATTGCATTCAAACTCAAACCTATCAAAATTAATAAACAAACTGATAAACGAGAAATTGTTGGAGTCATCCTTCAGAAGAAATCAACCAACGGATTTGAGGTCAAATCCTCAAATCACCCGGAGAGGATGACATGCCTCGGGATGCATATTAAAAGAAAATTAGTAGAATCCCGTGCCTTACCTAAATTCTCTATTTTTTACGTGTTTTTATTTTTGTAGGAAAATTTATGAAGAATGATTGCATATGGATCGCTTGGAGGAGTCATTACTTAGCCCTATGGGAATTTGTCTTCCCGGGCCTTGAAATTGTAATTTTTGTTTTTTAAACTCATTGGCATACATTAGCCTTTTTGTAAGGATTTTATAACTGCATTTCATGCATTAGATTGTGTGGTTAGGGTTAGATGAATGGTGGTGGATTAATGGTTGAAGGAAATTCAACAAATTCAAGGAAACAAAGGCCTCCACAAATTGAGTCCAAAGAAATACCCGGCCCAAAGAAGAGCCCACATTCAAAGGCATGGTTTTGCAGCTAGGAGAGTTGGGGAGGGCATGGATTGGTGACTTGGACAAAAATCGGCCGTTGATCAAGTTTTGGCACGGAGGAAATCGAAACTGGACAGCTGGAGGCGCGCGAGCAGGCACTGGAGCGCGGGCAGGCGCGCTGGAGCGCGCGGGCAGAGGGGCGTTGGGTGCTGAGGTGGCGCGCCCGGGTTGGCTGTGCTGCGCACACTGATTGCTGACTGGCGCGCGCGCTGCGCGCTGATTGGCACGCCCTGCGTGCACCAGATTGTGCCATCTCGGCCATTCTTCATTTTTCTTCAAATCCAACGGCCCAAATTCATCCTTTCCAACCCTAATCCACCCTAGGACTTCTATAAATGCATGGCATTAGTGTTTGTATGGAACTTTTTGCCAAAATCAATAAAATACCCTATTTTCCTAAGCTTTTTGCTTGGTTTTTTTTCCTTGGTTCCTTGAACGAAGAGGAGTTAGCCTCCATTGCTAGCCTAGCTTGGGTTGCTAGGTTAGCTCTTATTCTTTCCCTCATCTTCTCCCTTGGGAGTTGAAACGAGGACGAAAATCTCCGGCCTACGGTGGTCGTTTTCTTCACGGAAAACGTGTATCCGGTAGCTTAACCCGTAAGCTCGCTCCACGGATCCGCCAAGGGTTTTTCTTTTATTTTATTGTCTTCACTTTCACACCACCTCCACATTTAAATTTCAGCTTCACAAAACACCCACACTCACATTTTATTTTATGTCATTTTCTTATTTTTAATGCTTTACATTTTCTGTTCATCTCTAACCTCTTTATCATCTCTTCCCCTTATTTCTCTTTATATTTCTCTCTATTAATCATCATCTCATAATCGGCCATATCTATAATAGCTTAGTGTTATTTTCTTGCATTTTATTTTAGTCATTTTCTTCATTTATCTCAATATCTATCACATTCACACAACCGAGCACCTAACTTGAATATTGTGGGTTGTACACGGGCCCCCTTTTCTAGGGGACCCCGTGTCATAATTCCACGTTTAAAACGACGTTTAAAATAATTTTCGATAAAATTTTTTACTCGATTTTTGGGTTTTTCGAACCCTCGAAAATGGTTGGAAAATGTATCTAAAACACGTGCAAAACGTGTTGAAAAATATCGGGTTAAAACATTTTGAAAGTAGGAAAAATTTAAAAAAAAAAAAATCAAATTGGCTCGGTTGGGCGCCGTGCGTGCATCGCGCGCGCCTGCTGCGCGCACCGCGAGCGCCCCAGTTCGCCCGCTGCTGCCGATCGATCGGCACCCTCTCGGGTGCGCGATCGAGGAGCAGTAGCTCCTGTCGATCAATCGGCACTGCGCGCGCCCAGCTGCGCTCTGTGCGCCTCCTTCGACCTCCTACTCATTTCTTCCACTTTTACACAAGCCAAACACCTCCAAATCACCCAAAACTTTTACCAAACATTCCCTACACTCCCAACTCCATGACCCGTAAAAATCTCATAAAAACGACTCCAAATTATTAACGAAAACGTTGAAACAAATGAACCTTATGTTGTTTGAAATACAAAAATAAAATGAGCGGCATAACGACTAAAATTATCAAAACCCGAAAAGCTTGAAATCCAAAGTATCAAAACACTATACTTTACATGCTAATTATCCAATAAAACATACACTGCTCACAACTATCCAAAATAGTTAAAAGAAAACTATCAACAAGGAAAAATACAAAATCCCCACCAAACTACTCAAGGAACGTGGCCGAGATGCCCCGACAGGTGCCCGCACCGGCATACTCCATGCACCACCGACTGCTGCCTAATCCTGGGCTCCCTCATCTAGCTCACCTGAATAAAGATCGTCATCTACACAATAAAACACGAAAAGTAAGCCTAATGCTTAGTAAGTAGGGAATAACGAATGCACATAACACACAATGCAACCCAATCCTATCACATGCAGTTTCTAACTCTCAGTTGTGCTCGTTACATGTTCGTTGCATTAATCTTTTCTTAAGCTGTGTGGATCAAGTAGGCACACATCTCATAACTGTCTAAGACGGCCACACCTTGATCCAACCAAGCAAAACCGGTTAGCACACATCCCATCACTGTCTAGGATGGCCAAGCACGATTTTCCTCCCCCACACCGATCGTAGAACCCTATGACTGTCTAGGAGTTCATACTCACGATGCCTTTAATCTTTTAGCCAAACCACTCTCTCGTAAAAATCTCTTTGGGGTGCTACACTCCAGTACTTATTCTCAACAAGGTCAATTTACTCGAGACCAGTTCTTGCAATTTAGTCAAACCACTCTCTCGTAAAAATCCCTTCGGGGTGCTACACTCCAGTACTTTTCTTAACAAGGCCAATTTACTCGAGACCAGTTCTTGCAATCATTATTATCTTATTACAATTCACACTCGTAATTCAAAACAATGAACAAAACTAGTTTTCGTAAGAAAAACCGTGATGCATGCTAGAAGAATACGCAACACAACACAACGCGAAACAAGAAACCGATCGTTAACTCTACCGTTCCATGGTGTAGGCCTAAGGCAACAAAAAGAATTCCTCTACTTACCTGACTGCTCGAAATGTGTTTGCTCACTTCATCCAATCAAATTATTCGCTCAACAACCTAACAAATAGGAAAAATAACTTAGAAACTATTCTAGAAAATTATAAGGAATTCCTAAACCCCACACTAACCAAAATTCAACCAACTATACAATTCAATACCTAAAACCCGATTTTCTAACTATTTTTCGCGTCCAACTTCAAACGATCATAACTTATTCGTTTTTCAACGACGTGCCACCCCATTCCGTAAACCTCTATACGTATACTATCCATTGAAATAAACAATTTAAGCAACCGAACACAATAGCCACTTCGAAATGCACAAAACAGAACCGGTGCACTTAGTTTACAAAACCGGTTTACAAAACCGGTTTTCAACTATCTTTCACCATAACTTTAATCTATCTTTAAAAACCATCCAAAATAACCTATCCAAGGATTAAACTACCAAAATTAGAAGAAAACCCAGCAATGAAATAGAGATTTTCGGACTTGTAAATTAGGGTTTTTCAAACTCTATCAAAACCTCCACAAAAACCATTAAAAACACCAAAAACCTTCATCAAAGTGTATCAATAACAAAACGCACTTAATTTTGTACCTTAAAGCTTGATAAATCTTGAAGGAAATGAGGAAGAGGGATCGGCTATGGAGGAAACAAAAACCGTGAGAAAATGGGGAAGAAGAAGCAACTTTTACTTTTTAACCAAAAACCAATTTTCTCTTTTTATTTCTTCCACTATATTTCTTATTTTTTTAAAATTGGCCACCCCTCTCCCTTTTCTATCTTCTCATTTTCCAACGTGAGGCCCTCCATTCATTTCTCTTTTTTTTTCTTCTATCAATTATTTAATTCTCTTTTAATTAAATTCCTATTGGTTCTTAACCTCTTTGACTTTTCAAAAAGTCCTTTTTGACTTTTCAACACATTATCTCTTCACTTTTATTTCATACCAACGTGAACCCTCCAATTCACTCCCACTTCACTTTATTTAATTTGCCTTTAATACAATTTAAACTCAACAATCCATTTTCTAACACTTAAATCAAAGTTTCTCACAATTTCCTCTAAAATTTTCACTCTACAATTTGCATAACCCTTTAATAAATGAAACTCCCCTAACGTAACCCTGAGTAACATTTAAACTCTCCCAACAACCCTAACTAGGGTTACGTACACTACAGGAAAAATTTCGGGTGTTACAATAGACACTCGAGAGACCTCCACAAGGCAGGCTAAAAGAGTAAGAGGACAACAAGAAAAGAGTTCTTATTTCATTTCTTTATAGAGATTGAAATCCACTTCTTAAGGGGGGAACTTGGCTCCTTACTTTGCTTTTCATAGAGTCTTAATGACTAGCAGTTTGATAAGAAACCAAACCGGTTTTTTTCGCTTTCGTCTTAAGAGTTTCCTTTTTTCGATTCGGAACTCTTATATGTCCAAGGGATGGCGAGATCCATTTTTTATTCTAGGTTCAAGAGAAAAAGAGAGGAACCATTTCAGTTCATAGCCAATGGTGCTTTTACGAGAGTCAAGTAACTTGTGGCTACTACCTTAATCGACACTATCGATCCCTCTCAATTACTCTTTTGATTTTTTAGTGGGGAGGAATTCGTTTCGTATCCTGGACATAAGGAAGGAAAAAAGTCACCTATCTGCGGGGACAGTGCCAGTTGTTTGTTTTCAAGTCAAGCTTCGTATCCCTATCTCTTTTTAGGTTGGCATAACAAAGAAAGAGAGTTCCAAGAAAGAAAATATACCCATCACTTTTGGAAGGTTCAGGATCGTGTTAGGAAGTGTTTGAGCCCCTATAGACGTAAAGACTTGACTTCACAGAACCGGCCTTCGAGACAGACGAAAGGAACGAAAGCAGGCAACATGAGTATGCTACTTCCTACGAGAATGCATTCTAATGGTTTGTCATGTTCCTACTCCAACTCCTGCGAGAATGGTGGTCCTCCCATCTATATATAAATCTATGCTCGGAAAAATGTAGGTGATAAGCAAGAAGAAAAGAGAAGTCCCGAGAAGTACTTCACTTAGCCTTTCTCTACTAGTTCTTCCCTCCTTCCTCACTACGCTTCGCTTGACTTGAGTTTGGAAGAGTCATATTTGTCTTCCTATTCAAAAACTCCCCGTAGTCTTTCCTATTCTCCTATAAATGATCAGATTTTTCATATTTACTTTTAAATCAAATTTGAAAAATTTGATTCGACAGTTTGTTAAATAACAAACTTTAATTAAAACTTGAAGATGAAATCTCATCTGATGAGATTCTTCAAATATAATTTAAATCCCTTAAAATAATATCATCTAATGAGACATTTTATTTTGAATTCAAAATATAAAAACTATCTATATTTCGAATAATAATATATTCATTTGAGTGTTTATAAATGATTAATCATAATTAATTATTTATATATTTATTCTTGTAACATGAAAATTTGTATAGTTATATAAGATGACAGAGAGACTGATGGACATATAGTACTAAGCTCTAATAATATAGTTCTTAAAATATAAATGCTCCATTAATATTCGTAATAGAGCTAGATATAAAATTCGTTAACCTCTTATATTACATCTTTATCCTTGACTACCATTAATTCTTAATTAAATAATTAATTCATAATATTTATGAATTTGAGCGCTAATTATTCAATCCTTAAACTAACAAACAAGGGAATCTTGTATTATAGATTTAATTTTATCAATGTTGGCATTCTCAGCTACTCATTTAATTTATTCCTAAAATACAAGGCTTGTGTTATGTACCTTATACAAAACTATACCAAGTAAATCAAAGAATAAATTGAAATGAAATAGTGTAACACCCGAGAATTTTTCCTCAATGTTTATTGCTTTAGATTTAATTAAGTTATGGATCTTAAAATTATTTAAATTTAGAAAGGAAGGATTGGAGAGTCAATTTATGGAATTCAACAGGTTATTTAGTTTATTAAAAACTTGGGATTTTATTTGGAAGAGGGTTTCTAAAATTTTAGGTCGAGTGGACGCGAAATTAACGGATATACGGAAGTTCAAATAGGTGAGAGCAATTTAGTAATTTAGCTAAATTAATAAATAAATAAATAAAAAATATTTAGAAACAGAATGGCTTCACGAAGAAGCCATTCTGCTTCTCTGTAACCCGAGCCCCGACGAGAGAAGAGCGCGAGCAACCTCCCTCCGACGGCGACCACGGCTCCGGCCACCGTTCAGACGTGCAGACGCCGGCGAGCTGAAGCCAGAGCTCGGTTCAGATTTCTCCGTGCAAGACCCGACCGAAAACAGGTAGCTTTTCTTCCCTGTTTTCGTTCTGCTTGAGGCCGTGAATGGCGAGCCAGCTTGGGCTCCGACCACCGGCCATTTTTGGCTAGTCTAGGCATCAAATGGCTGGGCTTAGACCAGCGTGAATGGTCGGGCATGGGAGAGTGCTGATTGGGGCTGAAAACCGTGAACTCCCTATGTGTGGGGTTCGGGTTCTCTAGTTTAAGCCCTGGAATTCCATTAAATTGTGTTAATTGGGTGTGAGGGTAGTTGATTGGTGAGTAATTGGATGAGAATTGATGAAAAACTAGAAAAGGAAAATTTTCGGTTTAGGCCAGAATCGGGTTTTGCCAATTTTGACCTAGTTGTGGTCTTTTGTTTTAAAATTCCTTTTGGCAGGTTAAAATAGGTTATTAGAGGAGTACGTGACCGCTGGAATCGTTAGATTCTGATATCCAACGTGAAAGTTATGCACGTTTGAAGTTTCGGGTCGGTTTTTACCGAACCCAAATTAGTTGCCCGTTTAGTTAGGTTTTAGTTGGATTAGGCTAGAGATAGGTAGTTTGAGAGTAATTGTTGAATGTAGGCTTGATTTTGATGAAGTGTGAATATTTGTCATAGGTAGAGCCGTAGGTGGACAGGTAACCGAGTATCCTCAGCGAGCTAGGACGACAGGGAAGTAGTGGGTAACGTTCTTTCGTCCTTCGGGCCTACATCATAGAATGGTAGGTTTTATTTGTTATTGTTTTCTTCGTGTAGTGTTGTGTTATCGTTGTGCTTGGCGTTGAGTTGTGGGGTGTGTGGTGTGGAAATTTATTTCTTTAAAGCATGCATCATGATTTAGAGCACGCTAGATACGCATAGCTGCATGGTTGTCGTTGTGTGTTTGTCGTTGTGTGTTTGTCGTTGTGAGTTGTCGTTGTGTGTTTGTCGTTGTGTGTTTGTCGTTGTGAGTTTGTCGTTGTGTGTTTGTCGTTGTGTGTTTGTCGTTGTGTGTTTGTCGTTGTGAGGGTTAACGATAGTTGGTTAAAGAGTAAGGCACTTCGGTGCGGGCAATGTGTAAGGCACTTCGGTGCGGGCAATGTAATACCCGGCTTTACGAGATATTAATATTTTAATATAAATGGCATTTTTGTAAATATGTCAAATAAGTCCGTTTTACGAAAGGAAAGTGTCATTAGAATCCTAATTATTAATAGAAATTTTAAGGAAATTATGAGAATTTTCGAAGTAATAACGCTATATTTCGAGTAATTATGTTTCTCGTAATATAAAAGACGTTTTAGTAAAAATAGTAAACGGGGTCCGATTTGCAAACGGACAGTTTTAATAAATCCCAAATAATAAGTTGGACTTATTGGTGAAATAAGAAAATTTGGAGAAACCGAATAGTTAGCCGATTAACGAAACGAAGGACGAAACAAAAAGAATTAAGTGCGAAGGGCAAAACGGTAATTTGCCAAATCAAATTTATAAAATAAGAGAAAATTCCTTCTCTTCTTCACTTCTTCTCTGCTCCTCGCGAACGCCAGAGAGCTCTGGCGACTTCCTCCCTCACGGCCGTTTCATTCCGACCTCCGTTTCTCCTCCGATCGATCTCCGTTCTTCACGTTTTCTCCTCCGATCAACGTTCTAGGTAAGATTCTACAGCTTTCGGACGTTAGTTTTTAGTTTTAACGAAGTTATACGGTTAGGGTTTCGTTAAAAACGCGATTTAGTGTTCGAGATTGATAGGTTTATCGAGTTTATGAATATAAAGGACGTATTGAACGTTATAGGACGAAGTTAAACTAATTTGTGAGAAATGTTAAATTTAATGAATTTCGGGTTTTTGGAAAAATCTCATTATTGGATGTTTCGTGGAATCGAGCACGAATTGGTTATTAAAATGCCTCGATTAATTAAGTTATAGCTTTAGAAGAATTTCCTTAGTTAAGGATTTCATTAATTTGGACATTAACGGTTCAAACGCATTTTAATGATAATTGTTGTGAATTGCCGTACGTGAACCACGCTCGTGAACGGAGCTTGAGTTGCAACAGACACGAGGTAAGTTCTCGTGACTTGCTTTGAGCGATTGGTCTACACCGTACGTCGAGGTCGTTTCAAGGAATTTGGCGACGTGACTGTTTAATTTGTTTTGGATGGGTAGTTAGGACTAGTTATTTTTATAGATTTGCTGTTATCGTCCTGGTGGTATATATGCGCTTGTTTATGTTTATATTGAACTGTTCACGCATCATATGTTTTAAAAGAGCATGAAAATGAATTTCCGCACGATGTTTTAAAGAAAATGGCGATGTGGCCTGGAGTGGGGCTTGACCTATTGTGAAGATCGACTACGGGTTTGTCACAATACCACATCTATTATGTACTCATACAGTTATACAGTTATAGGTCATGCGAGATGGGGCTCAGGCACGGCTGTACGTGTTGTAAGCGTGTACCCCCCTCCTCTAGCTGGAAAGAGTAGTCCAACCGTTGGATGTGCTCTCTCCGGTTAGGGGGCTGAGATCTCAGTGACACCCACAGAGTAAAGATAAAGAAAATACTGCATGATTTCTGAACTCATATGCATAGCATGCATTTACATTTACGAGAGTTTGCTGAGATTTTTATCTCATAGGTGTCTGTATGGTGTAGGTGACTTCGACATAGGTGAGGATGAGATCCCTCCACCTGAGGAGTGATGCAGTTGACGGAGGATGGTTGCGGGAGTGTGTTGGCGCAGTTGAGGCACATTTTGACCCGTGAGACTTATGGTTAGGTGTTTTGTGGATTTTTGAGAATTGTCGGGCTAATGGTTGTATAGAAACATTTTAGAGTGTTTGGTTCTGATAGTGGATAGGTTTGAAGTTTTAAACGTTTTTGGAAATCTGTTTTATAAACTGCTTTTGTAAAGTTTTCATTGGAAGTGCTTGGTAATTTAAAACATGAGGGATTGTCGATTTTTAAACGTATCCACGCAGTTCGTTCTTTACGAAAGTTTAACTTATGTTTAGGCTGTTTAGTTAGGATTGCTAATTTGTGGAGTTAAGTTTTGTTGAAACGTTAGAGTTTATGGTGTGCAAGAATGGATGAATGCATGAAGAAAAAGGTGAAGTATTGCTCTCTGGAATTTCGGATTCCAGAGAGCATTTGAATGAAAAATATAGGAGAAAGATGACACGGGGTCCCTTAGAAAAGGGGCCCGTGTACAACCCTCAAATATTCAAGATAAGTGCTCGGTTGTGTGTTCGTGTAAAATGATGAATAAAGGAAAGAAATTACTAAAAATAAAATGCAAGAAAATAAACAATGGATTATCAATGCTAGGGCCGAATATAGTATGTTGGATGAGGATGTGAAATATAAAGAAAAATAAAAGAAAAGAGATGGAGAAGAGATGTTATGGAGGATATGACAAATGCAATGCAAAAAGGAAATAAAATGACATAAAATAAAAGTGAAGGGTGTGTGTTGTGGAGCCGAATTTAAGGGGTGAGTATGTGTGAAATGTGAAGACAATAAAAAGTAAAGAAATACCCTTGGAGGTTCTTTAGAGCGATCTTACGGGTTAAGCTCTAGGATTAACGTTTTCCGGGAGGAAAACGACCACCGTAGGCCGGGGATTTTCGTCCTCGATCCAACTCCCAATGGAGAAGGTGAGGGAATGAATAAGAGCTAACCTAGCAACCCAAGCTAGGTTAGCAATGGAGGCTAACTCCTATTGGTTCAAAGAACCAAGGAAAAACCAAGGCAAAAAAGCTTAGGAAAATATGGTATTTTATTGAATTTGGCAAAAAGTTCCATACAAACACTAATGCCATGCATTTATAGAAGTCCTAGAGTGGATTAGGGTTGGAAGGGATGAATGGTGGCCCTTTGATGAAAAAGGATGGATGGCCAAGATCAAGGCAAACAAGCACACATCCTAGGGAGAAGATGAATGCCATGCCTAAAAGGATCAATCTTGCCATATCATCAATCCATGAGGCCACTATCTCTTGTCCTTGCAATTCCATAAGGATGAATGAATGGTTGCCCTTGGATGAAAAAGGATGGATGGCCAAGATCAAGGCAAACAAGCACACATCCTAGGGAGGAGATGAATGTCATGCCTAAAGGGATCAATGGAGGGAATCTTGCCACATCATCAATCCATCTTGCCACTAACTCTTGTACTTGCAAAACCATACCTTTAAATGTGGGCTCTTCTTTGGGCCATGACTTCCTTTGGTCTTGATCTTGTGAAGGCCTTTTTCCTTTGAATAATTGGTTGAATTTCTTCAACCCATAATCCACCAAGATACATCTAACCCTAACCACACAATCTAATGCATGATGCAATTATATAATCCATACAATAAAGGCGAATATATGCCAAATAAGTTTAAAATAAAATTACAAAAATAGGGGCCCGGGAAGACAAATTCCCATCGGGCTAAGTAGTGACTCCTCCAAGTGATCCAAATGCAATCCTTCTTCATAAATTTTCCTACAAAAATAAAAACACGTAATAAATAGAGAATTTAGGTAAGGCACGGGATTCTACTAATTTTCTTTTAATATGCATCCCGAGGCATGTCATCCTCTCCGGGTGATTTGAGGATTTGACCTTAAATCCGTTGGTTGAATTCTTCTCAATGATGACTCCAACAATTTCTCGTTTATTAGTTTGTTTATTAATTTTGATAGGTTTGAGTTTGAAGGCAATGAGGACATGTTCTTCGTTAAAATCCTAGGTGACATGGAGGATGGATGGTCTTACTGAAATTTTCTTTGGTGAGGGTGGTGAGATTGAATTCAACGGCTACTTTGGAGGGCGATTGCTCGGTAATGGAAGGAATTTTTCCAAGGTTGGTGAATTCGATAATCAGTAAGGTGGAAATGCTAAAATCCTTCAACCAAATAAATAGTCCAAATAATATTAAGACCGCAAAGAAAATTTACTTACCAATAGAACTTTAACCCTAGTCCTATGGTAAAATTTGTGGTAATGGAATGGTGGAAAGTAAGGTGTTGGTAAGCCACCAAATTGAAGGGTGGAGCGTTTTTGGGCTACAAAGGGAATAAAATTCCTATTTGATGGCGTAGCTCTAAGAAAAGTTGTAGGAAGACAATAGTTAGGCTCAAGGTCATAAATCAACATCTTCCTAACCGAGGGGATTGGAGAGAAAATTTCCTCAAGACTTGGAAAGGATAGAAAAGGAGTGATGATCATGCTACCTAGTCCAAAAATAGTGTCATTATTTAAATTTGACTTCTCATGAAACCATACAAATTCTTCCCTCAATTGGCAAGGAAATTCATTGGCAAATAGAGGATTTGGATGTGCTTTGATAAAAGAAGTTTTCTCAAGATGTGGTAGGAAAGGAATTGACACTTCTTCCTCGCACAAAGGATTGTCGCGCCAATTGATAGGAGGGAGCTCTTCACTAGACCCGCATTTTGACACTAATAAATTTTCTTTTGATTTTCCCTTTTGGCAGGTGGCCTCATCTTGAGCAACTTGGTCGGGCGTCATCGGTAGAAACTTAATCTTTCTTCCTCCAAAATTAAAGGTATAACGGTTGAGGAATCCGTCATAGTTTACCCTTCGATCAAAGTGCCATGGTCGTCCAAGTAATAGGTGGCTGGCACTCATTGGGACAACGTCACAAATAACCGAATCCTTGTATTTTCCTATCACGAAATCTACGGTTACTTGTTTGGTGATCGCATGCTCATTTTTGTCGTCCAACCATTGAAGCTTGTAGGGTGTGGGATGATTACGGGTTTCAAGTCCTAATTTTCTGACCATGTCTTGGGAGGCCGCATTTATGCAACTTCCTCCGTCGATTATCATAGAACAAACTTTATCTCTTACAACACATCGACTATGAAATAAATTTTCACGTTGACAGTCCTTGTCCACTGTGCTTTGATGTTAATGCTCGCCTAATGACCATTAACAAAGGTCCATCTTGGGGCTTGCATTCATTGGCGTCATCTTCGCTTTCCTCAATTTCTACTTCTTTTTCCAACTTGTTGTATTGACCTTCATCGTCCTCACTTTCCCACTCTCCCGTTGACTCCTTAATAACCATGACACGGTGGTTTTTACATTCATTGGCGTAATGTTCTTTTCCTAGGCACTTAAAGCATTGGACATCGCGTGCTCTTGGTCCTTTAGGTGGGAATTCTTGGCTTTTGTTTAGGGGATGGTAAGGGGTAATGGGCGTTTTCGGGGGCCAATTTCGGTTGAATGGTCTCTTCTCTTCGTGTTTTTGGGTATATTTTTCGGAATTGAAATTACAGGGAGAAAATTTGTTTGGCAAGTCGGTCTTGCACTTTCTTTTCAATTGTCTCTCCACCGTGAGGGCTAGTTGGATGACTAATTCCATAGTCTCCAATTGTTGCATCTCTACAAGATCTCCTATGTCTCGATTTAAGCCTCTTATGAATCTAGCGATGAGTTGTTCTTGGGGTTCATCAATTGCGCACCGCATGTTAAGTGTTTCGAATTCGGTAAGATACTCATGTACCGAGAGGCTATTTTGCTTTAAAGTGTGAAGTTGATGAAAGAGTTCGTGCTTGTAGTGACGAGGGACGAACCTATGGTGCATTAAGTCTTTCATGGAAGTCCAAGTTGTAACGGGAGGTCCTAAGGCCCTAATTCTTTGGGCTTTAAGGTTGGACCACCACAAAGCGGCGTGGCCCGTAAGTTCAAGAGAGGCTAATTGAATTTTTACTCGCTCGGAGTAGTCATGGCACTCGAAAACTCTCTCAACTTTATCAACCTAATCTAGATAAGTGTGCCCGTCACACGTTCCATCGAAATGGGGAATGGTAATCTTGATGTTGCGGAGGTCGTTGATATCCCTACGACGATTTGGGCGATACTCTTCATCATCAACCCAATCCTCTTCCTCCGAATAATATTGTTGTCTCCTTCTTTGGGATTCAGTCCATTCTTCCTCTATGGGTGGTTGAAAAGGTGCTCTACGCCTAGGGCGTTTGGGAATAATCCTAGAGGAGGTCTCTTGAGAAGGGACACGTTCGTAGAACTCTCTACGAGGAGGATTGTTCAACATTGTTTGGACTTGTTGGGCGAGGCTATTAACTATGCTTGTTAAGGCATCAATTTGTCCTTGCATGCCTCCTTGTGAGCTAGTCTCACCTTCGTGTCATGTGCTTTCAGGTGGGGGAGTATCCCTAGCCCGATGTGGTTCTTGGTGGGGTGGATCTCGATTGAACCCACTTCGATTAGTCATAGTTAAGTGTTTTAATTTAATTCAATTTCTTGTCTAAGTTAAATTTCCTAAATTAGTGAAATGCTTATCTTCTTAATGTCTTAGGAAAATTTTAAGTACTAAGGTAAATTCTTAGCTAAGACAATAAAATTGGGATCATTCTCACTTAAGGAAACAACTTAATGATACCATTAAACACTTAACAATTAATTATAGAAATGAATATTTCAATAAATGCTAATCACAACAAATTTAGCCCAAGTAAATCAAGTTATTAATTTTTAAGCAAATCCACTCAAGACAATAATGATATAAACTTAATTATTCCAAAAACAGCAAGTAATAACATTAATTCACAAGTTTAATTAATAGAAACATGCTGAAATTTTCAGAATAATAAGCAGAATTTTAATGTAGTGTTTGGTTCAATTGTTACCACTTTTAATGATGCAATTGCTAAACTCTTATAAACCAATTTTCGTGCATTTAATTAATAGCATATAATAGGTGAGTTTATAAGTTAAAACAAGAGCAATAATCAGCAAATTAATAGGCAAATTTGAACATATCATGAAGATGCAAAAATCGATGATATAAGGCAATAATAATCCGATTTCGATAATGATAGATCCAAGCCGATTTTTAACACCAAAAATTCCAGAAAATTAATATAATTATTGGACAATATCTAAGTGTTAATCATGACTCAAATGTCAACAAGAAGTGCTAAGAAACTGTGGCTAAAGATAAGATAACCCGAGAACAAGAAGAAGCAAAAACCGTGAAAATTATGCAACAAATTATAAACCAGTTTTGCAATTTTCTTTAGGCCGATTTCATGCTTATTTTTCTACCATATTTTCAGCAAAGTTTTGGTTTAGATCTAGATGAAAATAACAATTAAATATAAAGCAAATATCATAGAAGAACCGATGCTAAGATGAAGAATAGACCGAAAAGGAAAAAGAGAATAACTAGGAAAGATTTAACTATACCTCGGCTGATTTCTTCCTCTATTGCAAACCATATTTCAACAAGATATTCAAGTTAATAAATAGAATTAAAATGGCAGAAAATAAAAGAGTTAGATTAGCACCAAGTTAGCACAAAGTTAGATCAACAATATATGGAAAACAATGCGAAAAAATAAAGGAATTAATACTAGAAAAGGAAACGAACCGCTATCCCGGGTTTGTGCCAATTTTTGACTATTGTCATGGCAACTAAACGCATTTGGGAAGCCTTGTGGCTTTGATACCACTTGACATGGGGTCCCTTAGAAAAGGGGCCCGTGTACAACCCTCAAATATTCAAGATAAGTGCTCAGTTGTGTGTTCGTGTAAAATGATGAATAAAGGAAAGAAATTACTAAAAATAAAATGCAAGAAAATAAACAATCGATTATCAATGCTAGGGCCGAATATAGTATGTTGGATGAGGATGTGAAATATAAAGAAAAATAGAAGAAAAGAGATGGAGAAGAGATGTTATGGAGGATATGACAAATGCAATGCAAAAAGGAAATAAAATGACATAAAATAAAAGTGAAGGGTGTGTGTTGTGGAGCCGAATTTAAGGGGTGAGTATGTGTGAATTGTGAAGACAATAAAAAGTAAAGAAATACCCTTGGAGGTTCCTTAGAGCGATCTTACGGGTTAAGCTCTAGGATTAACGTTTTCCGGGAGGAAAACGACCACCGTAGGCCGGGGATTTTCGTCCTCGATCCAACTCCCAATGGAGAAGGTGAGGGAATGAATAAGAGCTAACCTAGCAACCCAAGCTAGGTTAGCAATGGAGGCTAACTCCTCTTGGTTCAAAGAACCAAGGAAAAACCAAGCAAAAAAGCTTAGGAAAATATGGTATTTTATTGAATTTGGCAAAAAGTTCCATACAAACACTAATGCCATGCATTTATAGAAGTCCTAGAGTGGATTAGGGTTGGAAGGGATGAATGGTGGCCCTTTGATTAAAAAGGATGGATGGCCAAGATCAAGGCAAACAAGCACACATCCTAGGGAGAAGATGAATGCCATGCCTAAAGGGATCAATCTTGCCACATCATCAATCCATGAGGCCATTATCTCTTGTCCTTGCAATTCCATAAGGATGAATGAATGGTTGCCCTTGGATGAAAAAGGATGGATGGCCAAGATCAAGGCAAACAAGCACACATCCTAGGGAGGAGATGAATGCCATGCCTAAAGGGATCAATGGAGGGAATCTTGCCACATCATCAATCCATCTTGCCACTAACTCTTGTACTTGCAAAACCATACCTTTAAATGTGGGCTCTTCTTTGGGCCATGACTTCCTTTGGGCTTGATCTTGTGAAGGCCTTTTTCCTTTGAATAATTGGTTGAATTTCTTCAACCCATAATCCACCAAGATACATCTAACCCTAACCACACAATCTAATGCATGATGCAATTATATAATCCATACAATAAAGGCGAATGTATGCCAAATAAGTTTAAAATAAAATTACAAAAATAGGGGCCCGGGAAGACAAATTCCCATCGGGCTAAGTAGTGACTCCTCCAAGTGATCCAAATGCAATCCTTCTTCATAAATTTTCCTACAAAAATAAAAACACGTAATAAATAGAGAATTTAGGTAAGGCACGGGATTCTACTAATTTTCTTTTAATATGCATCCCAAGGCATGTCAAAAGACGAAGAAGAAAGTGGCGACTGGGCGCAGGAGGTGAGGGGCGACTGATCGCCCCTGCTGTTTGGTGCATCAGTGATCGATCTCCTGCATTTGGAGATCGATTGCCCCTCCCCTTTGGTCACGGCTTTGACTGTTTTGCCCTCCTCTTTTATTTGTTTTGTTTTAAATTGATTTTAAGTGTTTTAATTAATTGTTATTTAATTAGTTTTGTGATTTGTTTTAAATGATTTAAAGACTAGATTTTAATTCCGACTTAAATTCTGATTTCGATTTCAATTAGATTTCCGCCTAGAGTTGATTTAAAGTATAGGGATAAAATAAAATATGTACGAAAAATTGGGTACAGTATTAGGGTTGCTACAGGCAATGTGTAAGGCACTACGGTGCGGGCAATGTGTAAGGCACTTCGGTGCGGCCACTGTGTAAGGCACTTCGGTGCGGGCAATGAGTAAGGCACTTCGGTGCGGGCAATGAGTAAGTGTAACGACCCGGTGAGGATCGCCACGAAATTCTTGACTTTACATAAAACTTTAACTCATATTTGAACTCTTCTCTCCTTCTTTTTTTTTATAACAGTATACCTAACAGGCTTAAAGACTTCAACTTAATGGATGGAAAATTAGTCCCTCGTACCTGCTTCCAATCGACGTACAAGTTGCATGGATCTGCATGCATCAATCGATAGACATGGCACGTGCACCCCACGTGACTCTTTTAAACACCTTTCGGTAGATGCGAATACTCGCATCGACCGACGATCACGTGCGTCTCATGTGACCAATTTAAAAACATCTATCGATGGCTTACAAGCTCTATGTCATCCGATCACTAAACGAAAAAATCATTACTTACATCATCCGGTGGTTTATTACACTACATCTGCCGATTGCTAGACGACAAAATAACACTTTCATCATCCGATGGCTTATTTCACTACATCTGCCGATCGCTAGACGACAAAATAACACTTTCATCATCCGATGGCTTATTTCACTACATCTGCCGATCGCTAGACGACAAAATAACACTTTCATCATCCGATGGCTTATTTCACTACATCTGCCGATCGCTAGACGACAAAATAACACTTTCATCATCCGATGGCTTATTTCACTACATCTGCCGATCGCTAGACGACAAAATCACACTCTCATCATCCGATGGCTTATTTCACTACATCTGCCGATCGCTAGACGACAAAATAACACTTTCATCATCCGATGGCTTATTTCACTACATCTGCCGATCGCTAGAATACAAAATAACACTTTCATCATCCGATGGCTTATTTCACTACATCTGCCGATTGCTAGACGACAAAATAACACTTTCATCATCCGATGGCTTATTTCACTACATCTGCCGATCGCTAGACGACAAAATAACACTTTCATCATCCGATGGCTTATTTCACTACATCTGCCGATCGCTAGACGACAAAATCACACTCTCATCATCCGATGGCTTATTTCACTACATCTGCCGATCGCTAGACGACAAAATAACACTTTCATCATCCGATGGCTTATTTCACTACATCTGCCGATCGCTAGACGACAAAATAACACTTTCATCATCCGATGGCTTATTTCACTACATCTGCCGATCGCTAGACGACAAAATAACACTTTCATCATCCGATGGCTTATTTCACTACATCTGCCGATCGCTAGACGACAAAATAACACTTTCATCATCCGATGGCTTATTTCACTACATCTGCCGATCGCTAGACGACAAAATAACACTTTCATCATCCGATGGCTTATTTCACTACATCTGCCGATCGCTAGACGACAAAATAACACTTTCATCATCCGATGGCTTATTTCACTACATCTGCCGATCGCTAGACGACAAAATAACACTTTCATCATCCGATGGCTTATTTCACTACATCTGCCGATCGCTAGACGACAAAATAACACTTTCATCATCCGATGGCTTATTTCACTACATCTGCCGATCGCTAGACGACAAAATAACACTTTCATCATCCGATGGCTTATTTCACTACATCTGCCGATCGCTAGACGACAAAATAACACTTTCATCATCCGATGGCTTATTTCACTACATCTGCCGATCGCTAGACGACAAAATCACACTCTCATCATCCGATGGCTTATTTCACTACATCTGCCGATCGCTAGACGACAAAATAACACTTTCATCATCCGATGGCTTATTTCACTACATCTGCCGATCGCTAGACGACAAAATCACACTCTCATCATCCGATGGCTTATTTCACTACATCTGCCGATCGCTAGACGACAAAATAACACTTTCATCATCCGATGGCTTATTTCACTACATCTGCCGATCGCTAGACGACAAAATAACACTTTCATCATCCGATGGCTTATTTCACTACATCTGCCGATCGCTAGACGACAAAATAACACTTTCATCATCCGATGGCTTATTTCACTACATCTGCCGATCGCTAGACGACAAAATCACACTCTCATCATCCGATGGCTTATTTCACTACATCTGCCGATCGCTAGACGACAAAATAACACTTTCATCATCCGATGGCTTATTTCACTACATCTGCCGATCGCTAGACGACAAAATAACACTTTCATCATCCGATGGCTTATTTCACTACATCTGCCGATCGCTAGACGACAAAATAACACTTTCATCATCCGATGGCTTATTTCACTACATCTGCCGATCGCTAGACGACAAAATAACACTTTCATCATCCGATGGCTTATTTCACTACATCTGCCGATCGCTAGACGACAAAATAACACTTTCATCATCCGATGGCTTATTTCACTACATCTGCCGATCGCTAGACGACAAAATAACACTTTCATCATCCGATGGCTTATTTCACTACATCTGCCGATCGCTAGACGACAAAATAACACTTTCATCATCCGATGGCTTATTTCACTACATCTGCCGATCGCTAGACGACAAAATAACACTTTCATCATCCGATGGCTTATTTCACTACATCTGCCGATCGCTAGACGACAAAATCACACTCTCATCATCCGATGGCTTATTTCACTACATCTGCCGATCGCTAGACGACAAAATAACACTTTCATCATCCGATGGCTTATTTCACTACATCTGCCGATCGCTAGACGACAAAATAACACTTTCATCATCCGATGGCTTATTTCACTACATCTGCCGATCGCTAGACGACAAAATAACACTTTCATCATCCGATGGCTTATTTCACTACATCTGCCGATCGCTAGACGACAAAATAACACTTTCATCATCCGATGGCTTATTTCACTACATCTGCCGATCGCTAGACGACAAAATAACACTTTCATCATCCGATGGCTTATTTCACTACATCTGCCGATCGCTAGACGACAAAATCACACTCTCATCATCCGATGGCTTATTTCACTACATCTGCCGATCGCTAGACGACAAAATAACACTTTCATCATCCGATGGCTTATTTCACTACATCTGCCGATCGCTAGACGACAAAATAACACTTTCATCATCCGATGGCTTATTTCACTACATCTGCCGATCGCTAGACGACAAAATAACACTTTCATCATCCGATGGCTTATTTCACTACATCTGCCGATCGCTAGACGACAAAATAACACTTTCATCATCCGATGGCTTATTTCACTACATCTGCCGATCGCTAGACGACAAAATCACACTCTCATCATCCGATGGCTTATTTCACTACATCTGCCGATCGCTAGACGACAAAATCACACTCTCATCATCCGATGGCTTATTTCACTACATCTGCCGATCGCTAGACGACAAAATAACACTTTCATCATCCGATGGCTTATTTCACTACATCTGCCGATCGCTAGACGACAAAATAACACTTTCATCATCCGATGGCTTATTTCACTACATCTGCCGATCGCTAGACGACAAAATAACACTTTCATCATCCGATGGCTTATTTCACTACATCTGCCGATCGCTAGACGACAAAATAACACTTTCATCATCCGATGGCTTATTTCACTACATCTGCCGATCGCTAGACGACAAAATCACACTCTCATCATCCGATGGCTTATTTCACTACATCTGCCGATCGCTAGACGACAAAATAACACTTTCATCATCCGATGGCTTATTTCACTACATCTGCCGATCGCTAGACGACAAAATCACACTCTCATCATCCGATGGCTTATTTCACTACATCTGCCGATCGCTAGACGACAAAATAACACTTTCATCATCCGATGGCTTATTCATAATCGTTGATCAATTCATCATTCATAATCGTTGATCATATTCATCATTCATAGTCATTGATCATATACATCATTCATAGTCTTTGCTCATATTCTTTGTTTAGGTTGTGTGGATCAAGAGAGGATTGTGCCGGTAAAGGGGGTTCGACAGTGGGTTTGATCTTGTTCCCTACTGCGGGTCGTATTCATGTGTCCTTCTTTGGACTGTGACATACGCCGAACCGCCCCCAACCCTCACTTAATCCACGTTGCATAAATCTTATATATACATATATATACATACATATCTTGTCATAGAAAACATGCGTTAAAACATTTTTTTATGCTTGGAAAACATTCATGATGCATGAACATGAGAACTTTTAACTCATCAAACTATGACAAGGATCATACAGAGTAGATGACTTCACAAACATACATAGACCCCTACATGGACCCTTCAAGTGCAGGCAAGCTCATTATCGTAATGTAAACATTAGACATCTAAACAACCTAGTACACCCACGATGTAGGGCTCTATTAGCCGGGAATCTTAATACATTCACTTACCTGGTCTCCTTAGCACTTGAGCTCCCTTCTCTTCAAACTTCTTCACCTAAACATTTACATTGCAGTAGTTAAAACAAAATCCTAGTAGTTCTAGTCTCGAGTTATCCTAAGATCTAATAGCTAAGAGTCCTTCCCGAGTTCTTAGTTTAATACTCAATGTAACCCGAAATCCCAAAACCAAAACAGACGGATTCGATAATGATAACTCAGGGTTGGTTGTTCTAAATGTCCAGAATCGATTCGGAAAGACATTACTTATCTCGGGTTTCAAAATGTTCTTATTAATATTCGGCCATTGAAGAATCCAAACTTCAATATAGAGCTGGAAAACTGGGCTAATAAACTAACAAATAACCACATTGTTAAACTCGTACCTCGAGCACAAAGTAGCCGAGAAGTAGCAAGGAAACCAATCGCCGAAGGAGGGATTTCCAGCTGACAAAGAGCGAGAGCTTGGGAGAGAAGAAATCACAGGAAGTTGGGGATGTCGGCTACAGTGGTTTAAATGAGGTTTGAATCCTTTCCTTTTTCTTTAAATACTGGCCTCAATCCTCCGATATTACAACTTTGCCACTCAACCTAGTTTAGATCCACATGTAATCAATTAAACTTGGCATAAATCCTAAACTTCGAAGATTAAATATTTATGACCGTTAATACAGTTAAGGAAATCACCTGGCCGTTAACTCGGGTGTTACAGTAAGGCACTTCGGTGCTGGCAATAAGTCACCTTTCGGTGCGAGCAACTTTGTTTGGTCATGTTGTCTTGTTGTGATGAGTCGGGTTGTTGGAGTTGCATTATTTAGTGTGGTAGTCAGTTAAGGGTCGTTGAGTTACATTGTTTAGCGTGGTAGTCAGTTAAAGAGTAAGGCACCTTTGGGTGCGGGCAACTATGAGTTGAGTTGTTGAGTTGCATTGTGGTGTTGTGTTGCATTGTTTGGCCGTATTGTGTTGTTGTGCATAGTGCTTGGTTTTTAAACTGTATTTGTTATCCCCTACTTGCTAAGCTTAAGCTTACGTGTGTGTGTGTGTGTTCTGTGGTGTAGGTGACGACAGGAGTACAGGTTAGAGCTACGAGGAAAGCTAGGATTGGGATGCACTCGTTGATGTACGCTGTATGCCGGTGCGGACAGTTTTCGGGGTGCCTCGACCATGGTCTTCGGGGGAATGTGGGCTTGTCTTTTGGTAGTTTGTCATAAATGTCTGTTTGTAGAAATGATGGGAATGCGTAACTTTCTTTTTGGTTAATGTTTTGAGATTCACGGTATAGCTATTTGTCGTTGTTGTTTATAGTAATAGTTAAGGGTGACGTGTCGCCCTGTACTGTGGACTTTCTTCACTTAGGGATGTTAGTATTTTAGTTTCCCTCTTTACTTCTATTTGGTGATTTCATATGCTGGATAAGTTGATGAAGAGTATTCTGGATTGGTTGGGGTTTATTTCTTCGCAGGTACCTAGCATTTTGGAGGCGCCATTTTCAGGCATTACCTTGCCGAAATTTTCGGGAAGAACGCCGTGGTGCTTAACGGTTAGGATTAAGAGAAATTAGTGAGTCTAGGCAGCTAGGTATGACGTAAGAAAGTTTCAAGAGACTTAGCTTTAAATTCTGCTGTGTCAATTATATTTTAAATTATGTTTTAACGTGGGATTGGTTAACAAAGTAGCGCTCCGAGCCAGGGTGGGTTCAGGGGTGTTACAAATAGGACTCTACTAAATACAATGAATTGAGATCATACATATATGAACATCATTATGATAAAATTAATTATTCTTCATTTAACGAATATTATAAGGACAATATAATTTAATCTGGTCCAGTCCTATATAATTATATTATATAAAATACAATCACTTTATGTCACTATATATATATTCGGGATATGACTATACGTTTTCAATGAAGTGAATTGTATTTATGACTTTATTAATTTGAAGATCTCATACTTCAAATATAAGTGATGGACTAATGTGATTATTTCTTTTTAAATTTAATCCCACATATATCAACATATATGTAAATTTAAAATTGCACAAATAATCAATGATTTTTCTTTGAATTTACAAAGCATATCGTATAATGCAAACATAAAAATTAATCATAAAGATTATTTATTACATGCAATAAAAATGTTTATAACATTTGTTGTTAGGCACATTATACCCAATACTTGAGCCATGAGCCTTTTTGTTGCTAAAAATTCTCTTTTGTGCAGTTGGAAAGAAACCACATTTTTTCTCATGTTAACACTTTTTTCAAAGATACTGTGTTTATAAGGTTCAATATGGGGAATTTGTAAATCTTTTGAAGTCGACTTTCTATATATCAACGTTAACTATATCAATGCACGAAGTCGCCTTTCTATATTTCAACGTTAACTATATCAATGCACGTGCATTACACGTTCCGATCTAGTAACACTAAAAAGGAATAGACTTGACTAAAAGGATCCGAAAGTTGGTCTTAACTTTTTCAAAGTTTGTCTCCCACCTTTAAATTTTTCAAAAGGGTTTTCTATTTCTGTAACGCCCCGAGTTTTCTGAACCCGGTTCGTTACTCATAAACTCGAACTTGACTAAGAAACTTTGGACCAAATTTAAAACTTCGCTCGAAAGTCAAAATTTGACATTTTCTAAAACTTCAAAACATTTAAAGACTTGCAGCGGAAATCATTTAAGCAAAAATAGAGTTAAACAAAACTATAAAAAAATAAATAAATAATGTTTGAATAATCGGTTGGAATATTAAGAAATAATCAACCAAAGAAAGTAAAGGTTTAATCGTGAAATACTTGAAAAGTTACAGAAGTCAAACGTATCTGCCGCTGAGCAAAGTCAACGGAAGAGACTGAAACAGAAAACAGAAGGCTTCTTCCGGTGACAAAACGACAAAAACTTTGGCTACGTCATCCGGTGGATTTAACAAACGATGTCCACCGGTGACTAAACGACAAAGTCCATTTTTCCTTTACAAGTCAAAACAAGACAGGATACATCGCCCAGTCACTAAGTGACAAAAACCATTGCTCGCAACCACCGGTCATAAGACGACAAAAGTCTTCCTACATCTACCGATGACGTCAGCCGGATGATTTCCTTCATCCGAAAGACTAAATCTCACATCCACCGGTGACGTCAGCCGGATGATTTCCTTCATCCGATCGACTATATCTCACATCCACCGGTGACGTCAGCCGGATGACTTCCTTCATCCGATCGACTTTACCTCACATCCACCGGTGAACTTCATTCACCAATGGTTGAACTTACAAATTTCACTCAAAGCATTCAAAACAACCTGACCCTAAATAACGTCTGACATTCAACAAATAACCATTAACAAAAGAACACAGCTGTATCCTCGACATAACTTTGGAAATAACAACTCAACATCTGCCGATAGACTTCATCTACCGATAGAGAACAGAATAACAACTCAACATCTGCCGATAGACTTCATCTACCGATAGAGAACAGAATAACAACTCAACATCTGCCGATAGACTTCATCTACCGATAGAGAACAGAATAACAACTCAACATCTGCCGATAGACTTCATCTACCGATAGAGAACAGAATAACAACTCAACATCTGCCGATAGACTTCATCTACCGATAGAGAACAGAATAACAACTCAACATCTGCCGATAGACTTCATCTACCGATAGAGAACAGAATAACAACTCAACATCTGCCGATAGACTTCATCTACCGATAGAGAACAGAATAACAACTCAACATCTGCCGATAGACTTCATCTACCGATAGAGAACAGAATAACAACTCAACATCTGCCGATAGACTTCATCTACCGATAGAGAACAGAATAACAACTCAACATCTGCCGATAGACTTCATCTACCGATAGAGAACAGAATAACAACTCAACATCTGCCGATAGACTTCATCTACCGATAGAGAACAGAATAACAACTCAACATCTGCCGATAGACTTCATCTACCGATAGAGAACAGAATAACAACTCAACATCTGCCGATAGACTTCATCTACCGATAGAGAACAGAATAACAACTCAACATCTGCCGATAGACTTCATCTACCGATAGAGAACAGAATAACAACTCAACATCTGCCGATAGACTTCATCTACCGATAGAGAACAGAATAACAACTCAACATCTGCCGATAGACTTCATCTACCGATAGAGAACAGAATAACAACTCAACATCTGCCGATAGACTTCATCTACCGATAGAGAACAGAATAACAACTCAACATCTGCCGATAGACTTCATCTACCGATAGAGAACAGAATAACAACTCAACATCTGCCGATAGACTTCATCTACCGATAGAGAACAGAATAACAACTCAACATCTGCCGATAGACTTCATCTACCGATAGAGAACAGAATAACAACTCAACATCTGCCGATAGACTTCATCTACCGATAGAGAACAGAATAACAACTCAACATCTGCCGATAGACTTCATCTACCGATAGAGAACAGAATAACAACTCAACATCTGCCGATAGACTTCATCTACCGATAGAGAACAGAATAACAACTCAACATCTGCCGATAGACTTCATCTACCGATAGAGAACAGAATAACAACTCAACATCTGCCGATAGACTTCATCTACCGATAGAGAACAGAATAACAACTCAACATCTGCCGATAGACTTCATCTACCGATAGAGAACAGAATAACAACTCAACATCTGCCGATAGACTTCATCTACCGATAGAGAACAGAATAACAACTCAACATCTGCCGATAGACTTCATCTACCGATAGAGAACAGAATAACAACTCAACATCTGCCGATAGACTTCATCTACCGATAGAGAACAGAATAACAACTCAACATCTGCCGATAGACTTCATCTACCGATAGAGAACAGAATAACAACTCAACATCTGCCGATAGACTTCATCTACCGATAGAGAACAGAATAACAACTCAACATCTGCCGATAGACTTCATCTACCGATAGAGAACAGAATAACAACTCAACATCTGCCGATAGACTTCATCTACCGATAGAGAACAGAATAACAACTCAACATCTGCCGATAGACTTCATCTACCGATAGAGAACAGAATAACAACTCAACATCTGCCGATAGACTTCATCTACCGATAGAGAACAGAATAACAACTCAACATCTGCCGATAGACTTCATCTACCGATAGAGAACAGAATAACAACTCAACATCTGCCGATAGACTTCATCTACCGATAGAGAACAGAATAACAACTCAACATCTGCCGATAGACTTCATCTACCGATAGAGAACAGAATAACAACTCAACATCTGCCGATAGACTTCATCTACCGATAGAGAACAGAATAACAACTCAACATCTGCCGATAGACTTCATCTACCGATAGAGAACAGAATAACAACTCAACATCTGCCGATAGACTTCATCTACCGATAGAGAACAGAATAACAACTCAACATCTGCCGATAGACTTCATCTACCGATAGAGAACAGAATAACAACTCAACATCTGCCGATAGACTTCATCTACCGATAGAGAACAGAATAACAACTCAACATCTGCCGATAGACTTCATCTACCGATAGAGAACAGAATAACAACTCAACATCTGCCGATAGACTTCATCTACCGATAGAGAACAGAATAACAACTCAACATCTGCCGATAGACTTCATCTACCGATAGAGAACAGAATAACAACTCAACATCTGCCGATAGACTTCATCTACCGATAGAGAACAGAATAACAACTCAACATCTGCCGATAGACTTCATCTACCGATAGAGAACAGAATAACAACTCAACATCTGCCGATAGACTTCATCTACCGATAGAGAACAGAATAACAACTCAACATCTGCCGATAGACTTCATCTACCGATAGAGAACAGAATAACAACTCAACATCTGCCGATAGACTTCATCTACCGATAGAGAACAGAATAACAACTCAACATCTGCCGATAGACTTCATCTACCGATAGAGAACAGAATAACAACTCAACATCTGCCGATAGACTTCATCTACCGATAGAGAACAGAATAACAACTCAACATCTGCCGATAGACTTCATCTACCGATAGAGAACAGAATAACAACTCAACATCTGCCGATAGACTTCATCTACCGATAGAGAACAGAATAACAACTCAACATCTGCCGATAGACTTCATCTACCGATAGAGAACAGAATAACAACTCAACATCTGCCGATAGACTTCATCTACCGATAGAGAACAGAATAACAACTCAACATCTGCCGATAGACTTCATCTACCGATAGAGAACAGAATAACAACTCAACATCTGCCGATAGACTTCATCTACCGATAGAGAACAGAATAACAACTCAACATCTGCCGATAGACTTCATCTACCGATAGAGAACAGAATAACAACTCAACATCTGCCGATAGACTTCATCTACCGATAGAGAACAGAATAACAACTCAACATCTGCCGATAGACTTCATCTACCGATAGAGAACAGAATAACAACTCAACATCTGCCGATAGACTTCATCTACCGATAGAGAACAGAATAACAACTCAACATCTGCCGATAGACTTCATCTACCGATAGAGAACAGAATAACAACTCAACATCTGCCGATAGACTTCATCTACCGATAGAGAACAGAATAACAACTCAACATCTGCCGATAGACTTCATCTACCGATAGAGAACAGAATAACAACTCAACATCTGCCGATAGACTTCATCTACCGATAGAGAACAGAATAACAACTCAACATCTGCCGATAGACTTCATCTACCGATAGAGAACAGAATAACAACTCAACATCTGCCGATAGACTTCATCTACCGATAGAGAACAGAATAACAACTCAACATCTGCCGATAGACTTCATCTACCGATAGAGAACAGAATAACAAAACATTGAAACCACTACGGTCATGAAAATTCAACACACTTAAATTGAAACATTGTCAACTAAACCTTCATACAACTGACACCAGTTAACCCGCCTCATCAGTTTACTAGACCTGAAGCATGAATGTACTCCTCCAACCTCGTCTATTCATCTGTGCACATAAGGAAATCACCTGCAGTATCCTCAACACCAACATCACAAAACTCATCAATTAGCCTAATGCTAAGTAAGTAAAGCAGTAAGAAAATGAGATGCTGAAACGCTGAAGCACAAAATTCCTAAACATGCAAATTTCTACTTTCTCATCTCAGTTGCATTCACGTTCATTCATAACTGATCTGATCCCTCGGTTCCCTTAGGAGTGGGATTAATCCTCCCAATGTTATAAATCCACTACATCAATTAAGGGGCGGATTAGTTCCCTTAATAGCTAATCTGATCCCTCAGTTCCCTTGGGAGTGGGATCAATCTCCCAATATTATAAATCCACTACATCAATTAAGGGGCAGATTAGTTCCCTTAATAGCTATCATAACACGTTCCGTTCATGCCTTACCATTCATTCCATGTAAATTCATTTTCGTGTTTCTTCAAAAACATGATGCAAGACATAAAGAAAACACTCAAACATGCATAACCCTACTGTTTTGTGATGTAGGCCCGAAAGCACACACAATACTTCACTTACCTGGATTCCTGGTGAATACTCGGTTAGGAATTGCTTTGAAACTGCTCACCTAGAACCATAAACAAAGTATTAAGCCAATCCTTACAAATCCTCATTCTAAAGCATTCAGAAAACCTAAGTGAACAGTTAGGAGTTCTATTCACTGAGCATCCCCAAATTTTACACTAAACCCGAATCTATTCTCATTCACAACATCCACGAAATCCCCACATTATACTCCCTCAGTTTTCTAACTGCTTAAACTCGAGAGAAATGAGGAAAACTTACCAGGTTGAAAGGGAAATCGAGTGGGAGAATCATCGAGAGCTCTGTTGAGCTTGAGTCGACTACCGAAAGGAGTAAAGATGAAACAATGGCGGCTATAGTGCATTTATCGCTAAATCTCTTCCCTTTAATAGGTTATCCACTTTTAAATTTCAAGTTACCCTTATACCCTTGCCTAGTCACTCAATAACCCTACATTTACTATCACCATTTAAAGTGTGTCATTAATTTTAGAAAGAAATAAGACTTAGTTCTAAAGAACCGGGTGTTACACTACTTTCTCAACTTAGTTGCAATTTCGTTCATTCACTGAAATGATCCCTCGGTTCCATTGGGAGGCGGATCAACTTTCCCAAAGTCATACATCCTCTTCTCAATTAAGGGGCGGATTAGTTCCCTTAACAGCTGATCTGATCCCTCAATTCCATTGGGAGGTGGATCAATTTTCCCAAAGTCATACATCATCTACTCGATTAAGGGGCGGATTAGTTCCCTTAATAGCTAATCTGATCCCTCAATTCCATTGGGAGGTGGATCAATTTTCCCAAAGTCATACATCATCTACTCGATTAAGGGGCGGATTAGTTCCCTTAACAGCTGATCTGATCCCTCAATTCCATTGGGAGGTGGATCAATTTTCCCAAAGTCATACATCCTCTTCTCAATTAAGGGGCGGATTAGTTCCCTTAACAGCTGATCTGATCCCTCAATTCCATTGGGAGGTGGATCAATTTTCCCAAAGTCATACATCCTCTTCTCAATTAAGGGGCGGATTAGTTCCCTTAACAGCTGATCTGATCCCTCAATTCCATTGGGAGGTGGATCAATTTTCCCAAAGTCATACATCCTCTTCTCAATTAAGGGGCGGATTAGTTCCCTTAACAGCTGATCTGATCCCTCAATTCCATTGGGAGGTGGATCAATTTTCCCAAAGTCATACATCCTCTTCTCAATTAAGGGGCGGATTAGTTCCCTTAACAGCTGATCTGATCCCTCAATTCCATTGGGAGGTGGATCAATTTTCCCAAAGTCATACATCCTCTTCTCAATTAAGGGGCGGATTAGTTCCCTTAACAGCTGATCTGATCCCTCAATTCCATTGGGAGGTGGATCAATTTTCCCAAAGTCATACATCCTCTTCTCAATTAAGGGGCGGATTAGTTCCCTTAACAGCTGATCTGATCCCTCAATTCCATTGGGAGGTGGATCAATTTTCCCAAAGTCATACATCCTCTTCTCATTAAGGGGCGGATTAGTTCCCTTAACAGCTGATCTGATCCCTCAATTCCATTGGGAGGTGGATCAATTTTCCCAAAGTCATACATCCTCTTCTCAATTAAGGGGCGGATTAGTTCCCTTAACAGCTGATCTGATCCCTCAATTCCATTGGGAGGTGGATCAATTTTCCCAAAGTCATACATCCTCTTCTCAATTAAGGGGCGGATTAGTTCCCTTAACAGCTGATCTGATCCCTCAATTCCATTGGGAGGTGGATCAATTTTCCCAAAGTCATACATCCTCTTCTCAATTAAGGGGCGGATTAGTTCCCTTAACAGCTGATCTGATCCCTCAATTCCATTGGGAGGTGGATCAATTTTCCCAAAGTCATACATCCTCTTCTCAATTAAGGGGCGGATTAGTTCCCTTAACAGCTGATCTGATCCCTCAATTCCATTGGGAGGTGGATCAATTTTCCCAAAGTCATACATCCTCTTCTCAATTAAGGGGCGGATTAGTTCCCTTAACAGCTGATCTGATCCCTCAATTCCATTGGGAGGTGGATCAATTTTCCCAAAGTCATACATCCTCTTCTCAATTAAGGGGCGGATTAGTTCCCTTAACAGCTGATCTGATCCCTCAATTCCATTGGGAGGTGGATCAATTTTCCCAAAGTCATACATCCTCTTCTCAATTAAGGGGCGGATTAGTTCCCTTAACAGCTGATCTGATCCCTCAATTCCATTGGGAGGTGGATCAATTTTCCCAAAGTCATACATCCTCTTCTCAATTAAGGGGCGGATTAGTTCCCTTAACAGCTGATCTGATCCCTCAAATGGAGGCTACAGTGCCATCCCAAACCCAACACCTCTTTCCTTAAAATACGTTATACACTTTTAATATCTAATTACCTTTTTGCCCCTCGTATACTCATTAACTAACCTAATCACTTTTTCTCCAAATTCTTCCAAATTGAGTACATCATTAATTTGATTAATGTAATTTGCGTTTAATGGAACACTGGAGTGCTACAATTTCATTCATCAATGTGGTTAGATGAGGCAGTTCTTACGATGCTACATGACAATTTACAATGCAGAGTTGTAGATGTGCATAAAAATTAATGTTTTGAATAGTCGTCTGGTCAAGGTGGTTCGATTCGATGATAGTGAAGTAGATCTTCAATTCTTTGTTCTTGGTTTTTGAGGTCCAAGGAACAAAATCGAACACTCTTAAAACGATATCCTCAACAACCTAACTGAAAAACATGACTAGAATAATAGATTAAGCTTCAATGGTTTTTTAGGTAAAAAGCAAGGTATATATAGTGATTTTTACAGATTAAACCTTACGTTACTTTTTTTTTAATAAATCGATATTTTATCTTTTAATTATTAGGAATTTGATGATATAGTCAAATTTTTCATTAAATTTAGCATATGAATATTATATTTTCTTTTTAATGAAATGTTTTAAACTGATTTCTAAGATCCCTAGTGATTGAGAGAATTCGAAATCGGCTTAGAAATCGCGGAAAAGTTGAAAATCGAGTTAAAATATCTTATTAAATAGAAAACATGATATACATGTCTTAGATTTAACGGATAAATTGACGATAATAAATAAATTGCTAATTCATGAAAGACGAAGCTTTTATTTTTTTTTTAAAAAAGAAAAAATTTAAAATTTAACTTGTAAATAATTCGAGGGTGAAAATTTTATTTTTTAATTTGATGAAAAAAAAAGTAGTGGATTTTTTAATCTTTTACATTAAAGAAATATCCGTACATAATTCAACACAATTGCGTAAAATTAGATTCTGATTTTATTTTTAAGACTTTCGAGCGAAATTGGCTTCGATGCTCACAGTCTCAAAACTCTAATCCTTCTCTTTCGGCGTTATGGTTTTAAATATGAAATTTCTGTGGATTCAACATTTCGGAAGATCAGCCGGCGGCGGTAGGAGAGTCTCGTTAGCTCCCTTCCCATTATCTACCAAGAACGCCATTTTCAGTCCCCACGTTGTATGAACTTCTAAATGACAGTGTAAGAACCAAACTCCTGTAGAATTACTTTGTTAGTTCAATAATCGAAATTGTTGATGAAAAGGCAAAAGGAAAATTCGTTACCTGGGTTATCTGCTCGGAATCTGATGGCTACCCATCCTCCGGACGGAACTCCGATTGTGTTTCTCTCGACCGGATCAACCAGGTTGAAATTCTGGGGATCCGTTGTCGCGTTATAATTGCCTATTCCTTTACCGACAGCGAAGAAATTGAAACCGTGAAGATGGATCGGATGATTCTCCACCGATATAATCCCCGTATCCTGCAGAACCAGTTGAACCGTCGTATTGTAAGGCAGTCTGTAGACGCGCGTCCCATTTGTAGTCTGCATGTTCGTCGGAGGGGTTCCGGAATAATTGAAAACCTGAGGCGGGTTGCCCGGAAAATCAGCGGTGAACACCCCACTGATGTTGAAAAAATGGGCTTCAAGCAAAGCCGTAGACGGCATAACGAAAGTGACATTGTTAATGCTAGCCACCACTCGGCTACCATTACCGGCGGTGCAAGAAGAACACGGGTTGAGTCCTAGCCCGACGGTGAAGAAAAGGTTCCGGTCAACGGTCATCGGAACATTTGCCGGATATTTCTTTGAGTTCAAGCTTTTGAGGGAGTTTAAAAAGTTGTTTGCGATATGGGTGGCGTTTTGAGGTGGAGGGGTGACGAGTGTCGTGGGGGTGTTCGCCAGTGTACCGGAGTAATGCAAGGTGGCGGTGGCGGTCTCGTTATCGACTTTGATAGGAGCATCCATGAAGGGAGAGGCTGCCACCGTATACTTGCCTGCATTTTGATCTGCAGTTATAAGGGCGTTGGTGGTTTGGCCGGGGGCGATGACTACTGTGTCAGTCTTAAATGGCTTAACGTAGGTGGCATCTACTTCCACGATTGTTAGACTGTGCCCTGCAATCTTGAAGAAGAGCTCCTCATTGAGTGCAGCATTGATTATCCTTAGCAAGTATCTCTTCCCACTGTTGACAGGCAATGTGAATCCTCCTAATCACCATAATCATAATTATTTGTCTTCCAAACCATAAATTAAAGTATGGTTAGTAATGTATCGAAATCAAATTTCACTTAGTTATGTCATTAAGCCCGCCCTGATCAGGCCCGATCCTAACCTATGTTTACATTGGCGACCGACCCTCACACAAGCTCTTTGAAGGAGGCACATAATTTGTAGGAAGTGTTGCAACACTGAAATTTGAACGTCGCGACACCAAGTTAAAAATTAAGGACTAGTGCGAATGTTGGCCCAACTGTCAGCTCGACCCTGGAGCACCAAAATTTGGCTGGGGCGGGCGGGGCACGAGTCTTGTTCCATCATAAGGCTTGTCTGATCCAAGATCAAGCCCAAACTGGGCCTTGTTTCAATGGGGCTGACACGACCAACTGATGAGACTTGATTAAAGTAATTTAAATAAGCAAATTATGTTGCGAGTCATACCTTGAGAAAGACAAGAATTCGATGCAATGCCGGGGTGGCCGTTGATGGTGTGAGCATCGGAAACCGTTGGTGCTAATCCGGATTTGAGAGCTTCATTGATAACATTTTCCGTGTCGGATTTCCACCACTCGGCTATAAGAAACAAAGGCTCGTTTTTATATCAAGTGAAAGCTCTTTGGCTGCAAATGATTAACCAAGCTCACCTAGAATAACTACTACTTCTTTGTGGGGCGTTGGAAATGGATATGGAACTCCACGCTTAGGCAAAATTACAATGGCGCCATGGACAGTAGCCCTTAGCCAGAGAATATGTGCGTGCCAAAGTAGCGTCCCTCTTTGCCCTGTAACGGTGAAGTTGTACACATAATTTTGGCCCGGTGGGATCGGACATTGTGTTATGTAGGCCGGCCCGTCCGCCCACCCTGTTCGGATCTGCCGGATTCCATGCCTGCCATATTGCGAAACACCATTTTTTTATCAGATTTCAAAATTCTAAACCGCATTTCAATCTAAACATAACTTAACACAAGTATGTCTATTTTTGTTTGGATGAACAACTCAAAAAAAGGCAATTATTGTCTTTTTACTCACCAATGAATAGAAACATTGTATTGCACATGGTTGACAACATTAACAAGCACCGTGTCGTCCTCCCTCATGTACAATGTTGGCCCCGGGAACAGTCCGTTGACGGTCACAATGGGTTTGGTAGAGCAAAGTCGGGTGGCATTCCTTAAAACCACCTGCAAAAAAAGATTATCCATTATCATCACCCAAACCCAAAATGTGTTACATTTCAAGCCATGAAACAAACATTACTCACATCAAACTTGTATTTTCGAACAGCAGAATGAACCAAAGCCGGAAAAAAACAAGACAGAATAATCAGAGCTCGAATCAAAGATTCAATTCTTTTGAAACCCATATTGAAGAACTCGATTTTGCTCGATTTAATCGTGTTTAAACTCATTCAAATTATACCCTTTATAGAAGACAGAACAAGACATACAGAAACTACTGCTGGCAAGTCGTTTTTACATGGTAGGTGAGAGAAGATTCTTCGGACACAAGATTTCTTAAAAAAAAATAAATCTAGGGTTTAGGTTTTATGAAGCTAATTTGGTTGGATTAATCGAGTGAAGCCTAGGCTGTCGATTGAGAAGGGATGCTTAGACAATAAATTAAGTAATAGTTGGGAAATTACTTTTACTTCATCCATCTGATGCAACAGCCAACTGCGAGGGGAGAGGCCATCATGATTATTGGTTTGAAACGCAAGATTAATCAAACGGGTTGGATTGTTTTCAACAGAAGCTTTGATAAAATGCTTATTGTTCAAGTAATTAGTCAGTGCTCATATTATTCCTCGATTGAGAATAGTCAAATATGGATATCGTGGGATAGTAGATCTGATTTCATAGTCAATCTTGATTATCGAATCGTACTTACGTCTAGTACTTCCATGATCTTTATCATCGTCTTGACTGCTTTTTTAACTTCTCTTTTTCTGTGAAAGACGCGTACGAAAAAGTAGAGCTGCATATATCTACAAAATAATATCATGTATCTGTAGTCGTTGATGGTCTTCGCAATCACGAAAGTATTAATCAATTTGGATCGATAATTTAAGTTCCGACCATTCCAAAGTATATTCCAAAGGATAGCTTTTGAAAAAGTAAGAACATTCTCAGAACTGTCAGCACTCGCACCGTGTATTCAAGTGGGATAAACTTTAAGCAGAGTAGAAAGACGTGCATGAAGAAAGCTAGAGTCTGTCACTCGACAAATTTGAAATGTGTCATTTTGGTAAAACTATTTGTATCTCAATGTTCATATTTATGAAACCCAAGATTTTTATTATAGTGTTGGCGACTGAAATATTTTTGGTTTTATCATAAGTAAGTTATTTTGACTTAATCTTTTTCTTTATAATGTCATGTCACAAAATTTGTGGATCCATCCTTATAAGAGTTTGTTGGTCCTCAAACCAAGTGATATGATTGCAATCCCACGTTAAAAAACTATAGTGTTTGAGTGTTTTTTAAATGTAGAAATTTAATTCCAATTAATACAACGCCCTTGAATCCAAGAGCAAAACTTTGCATGTCTTAGTATTAAAATAGATAGTATTATACTACTCGATGGAATTGTAAGTGTTACAAAATTAGATTTTTTAGTGAAGATGAGTATAGACACTTGGTGTGGTGGACCTTAACTTTGGTGGGTCAGAGTTGCAATATAAAAACTTCTTTTCTCCCTAGACCAAATCCCTCAGTTGGTAGACAAGTAAGTGACAATGGTTGATAGAGAATGGTTAACTCGAGCAAGAGATTTTGTTTGAGCGACTACAAACTACAAAGTGGGAATCTTAACCCATGTAGAAGGGGGTTATACATCAAGGGATTGCAAGGATAAGTCGAAATCTCCATTTTTATTTATTTTTCTAAAAATTTGGAACTTAGGATAAAAGCTTGATTTCGAGTTGCAAACTTGAAATCGATGGGTGAAAATCAAAATAATGCACAAGTATGACGTGTAATATGTCTATCTTCAATCAATACAATTTGCATTGAGAATTCAGATAAATACGAACTTTTTGGCAAAAACCCATGAAGCCACATTGTCAGTGCAACGCCCTCAAATATTCAAAGAACATGGTGGCGATGAAGAACAAAGAGCTATAGCGCAAACGGTTTTCTAAGTGGTATGATTTTGCAATATGTGTTGTGTCAAAGTGCTACAGTGGCGACTCTACAACACAGACACTAGAACATGTGCATGTGCCATGTGTCAAGAGCCTCAGTTGTTGGTTTTCGAGGTTCCTATGCATGGCGGAATTCACTATTATTCATAATAATAGTGACATGCGCTACCCTGTGATTTTAAAACTATTTTAAAATCATCAAAAATCATAAGTTGGATCATTAGTCTAAAAGAAATTATTTTTGAGAAATATGTAATTTTTCAAAATGTAAACGATTTACATTGAGAAAAATGATTAGATTTAGATTGTGATATATTAAAAGAAAATATCTTTTTGGAGCAACGCTTTTACTCAAGTACTCTCGTCTGATTTTAACAGATTTAACTCAGGATCAGGTGTTTTTCCCGAAGAGTTTGATACTGTCGAGTCTTCTCTGAAGATCTTTACACTTAAATCTCCTGACGTATGGGCGTCTCTCTTACAAGAACAATACACTCTTATATTTCTATAGAGACGTGTTCTCAACACATGAGATGTCTCTCTTCGATCTTAGAAAACGTATTTCTAAAATCGAATACGGAAAGGTCACACTTTTTTCTCTAGGGATTTGTTTTTCAGTCGTTCTAAGTCGTTATTCTGTCAAATCATATTTGACAATTTTATAGATCTATTATAAAATAATTTTTCAGATTTATTTTAATAAAAACTAATTTTTAAAAAATAAATCTTATCTAATCAAATCTAATTTGATTAGCAGTTGATAAATCAATTTATCGATTAATCATATAATCTAAAAACAGTTTTTAGAATATATTTATGAAAACTACTTTTCAAGATAATCTCATCTTATGAAATTATTTAGATCTACTTTTAAACATTAAATAAACTATAAGTCAATTGTAGATCAATTCTAATATAATCAGATTTTCCAGATCTACTTTTATTCAAACTTCAAAAATCTGATTTGATAGTTTGTTAAATAACTAATTAAATTTGAAAGTCAAATCTCATCTGATAAGATTCTTCAAATCTAATTCAGATCCCTTAAAAATATCTAATCTAATGAGATATTTTATTTTGAATTCAAAATATATAAAAAACTATTTATCTATTTTGAATTACAATATATTCATTTGAGTGTTTATAAATGATTAATCTGATTAATCATTTATATATATTTATTCTTGTAATATGGAAATTAAATAGTGATATAAGATGACAGAGGGACCGATGGACCTATAGCCCTAAGCTCCAATAATATTTGTTAATTAATATAAACTATTTATATTAAATAACACAATTATTAACTCTAGAGTAATTCCACTAAATACCTAGAGTTGCACTCTTAGAACTATAAAGTATATTTACTTAAAGTAATGTCCATTGATATAGTCATTACTATGTATTAATCCTCCATTAAGATTCGTAATAGAGTTAGGTATAAAATCCGTTAACCTCTCATATTACATCTTTATCCTTGACTACCATTAGTTCTTGATTAAATAATTAATTCAAAATATTTATGAATTTACGCGCTAATTATTCAATCCCTGAACTAACAAACAAGGGAATCTATTATTATGGATTTCATTGTATCAATGTTAGCATTCCCAGCTACTCATTTAATTTATTCTCAAAATACAAGGTTTATGTAATGTAACTCATACAAAACTGTACCGAGTAAATCAAAGAATAAATTAAAATGAAATAGAAGTCTACTAAATACAATGAATTAAGATCATACATATATGACTATCATTATGATAAAATTAATTGTTCTTTATTTAACGGATATTATAAGAACAATATAATTTTATCTGCTCCAGTCCTATATAATCATATTATATAAAATACAATCACTTTATGTCACTATATATATAGTCGGGATATGGCTATACGTTTTCAATGAAGTGAATTGTATTTATGACTTTATTAATTTGAAGATCTCATACTTCAAATATAAGTGATGGACTAATGTGATTATTTCTTTTTAAATTTAATCCCACATATATCAACATATATGTAAATTTAAAATTGCATAAATAATCAAGGATTTTTCTTTGAATTTATAAAGTATATCGAATAATACAATCATAAAAATTAATCATAAAATTTATTTATTAATTACAGCAATAAAAAAGTTCATAATATTTGCTTAATGGGCACATTATTCCCAACAATCTCCCACTTGCCCTAAAGCAAATGAGACATGTCTCTAATCCCTAATCCTTCAAGATTTTATCAAAACTTTTTGCAGACAACGTCTTGGTGAAGGGATCTGCAAGATTCTCTGTGGTTGGAATCTTCAAAATGGCGACGTCTCCATGTTGCACGATCTCTCTAATTAGATGATATTTTCTTTCTATATGCTTTGATCTTTTGTGGCTTCTCGATTCTTTAGAATTTGCCACTGCACCACTATTATCACAATAAAGTGTGAGTGGTTTATTCATATCTGGAACAACTTCCAGATTACTAAAGAACTTGCGGAGCCAATGTAGCACCCGGCCCTATCGAACCAGCTCTTTTATTATTAATAAAATACACTTTATTAGTCAATAAATTAAGTAGGGTTATTAAATAACTTGGCAAAGGGCATTAGAGTAAATTGCAATTTTCAAAGAGTGGATAACGTATTTAAGGGAAGAGGGTTGGGTTTAATGCACTGTAGCCGCCACCATTTCATACCATTTCCTCTTCGGGTTTCAGCTCAGGCAGACGAGCTCTCTAGGCGATCTTCCTCGCGCGATTCACCTTCGACTTAGGTAAGTTTTCCATTCATCTTCTCGATATTATAGTGAGTAGATAGCGGGAGTACAATGCGTGTGTAACTTGGTGAATGCTGTGAGTGAGCTGAGTTCGAGTTTAGTGCTGAACCAAGAATGTGCGATGGCCCGAAGTTCTAAGCTAGCTCCTTAGATTCGTGAATGGTGTGGGATGAGATTTAGTGAAGTTCTGATTAGTGTTCTGTTTATGACACTAGGTGAACAGGGCTTTCAAGTAGTTGAAACCGAGCGATTTCCAGGAGACCAGGTAAGTAGAGTTTGTTTGTGCCTTCAGGCCTACATCACAAAACAGTAGGATTAATGTATGTTCGTGTGCTTATTTCCAGTTGTCATGCATCATATTTTGAAATGTACGAAAATGAATTTACATGATTTTGAATCGGCAAGGAATGAACAGATTGAAACAGTACGTGAAGCAGATTTGCTGTTAAGGGAGTTAATCCAACCCTTAATGAGCCAGTGGATTGAGGTTTTGGGAAAAGTGATCCACTTCCCAATCCGACAGGGGGATCTGAACAGTTATGAGTATCAGATTTGCTGTTAGGGGAATTAATCCAACCCTTAACGAGCCAGTGGATATTTATACTTTGGGAGAAATGATCCAACTCCCAATTTCACAGGGGGATCTGTACAGAAACGATGAATATGCAACTGAGATGAGAAAAGTAGAAACTGCATGTTTAGGAATTTATGATTCAGTATTTCATTTCACTATTGCTTTACTTGCTTAGCATTAGGCTAATAGATGAGTTTTGTGATGTAGGTGAAGAAGCTTTAGCAGGTGTGTTTACTGAGTTCACAGAAGGCTAGTTGGGTTGGAGGAGTGCATCCACACAATGTTCTGGCAGCTGATGGGGTAGTTTAATTGATGTCTGTTGGAGTGAAGGTTTTATTATCAATGCTTTATTTTAGATGGATCGAGTTTTCATAACAGTAGTGATTTCAGCATTTTGAACAAATTGAGTTTTATTATTTGATAATGGCATTCCGCTGAGGTTTGAAGATTTGCACTTGTTGGATTTTAAGCAATACATGGGTTTGAATCCTTTTCTGAGTGATTTCAGTAAGGCAAATAGATTCTTTTTCATAAATGGAGTTATATTGTATAATTAGGAGTAGCCAGAATGTCGCCCTGGATTTATCGGTAGATGGGATGTGTTTTGTTATCTGTCGGTAGATGCATTCTATCGGCAGAAGTTGAGTAGTTTGAACCTACCGGAAGGAGATGTCTATCGGTAGGTGTATCCAAATTTCTATCGGATGATGTCTTCAGTAAAGGCATCGGAAGATGTAGCCTTATTTCTATCGATAGATATGGACCTATTTCTATCGGCAGATGAAGTCATGTTGACTTCATCGGTAGTTGAAGTTGTATGTGCAGTCGTGTTGGCTTCATCGGCAGATGAAGTCATGTTGACGTCATCGGAAGATGAAGTTGTGCTGACGTCATCGGCAGATGAAATTGTGTTGACGTCATCGGCAGATGAAGTTGTGTTGACGTCATCGGTAGGTGCAGCCCGCCGAGAAATGTCTTTCAGTTCCAAGTCTTCAGGTCCACGTCATCGGCAGGAGTCTTATATTTGCTGTGTCTGCTTCTTCCGTTGATCTCTTTTTTTTCCACCGGCAGATGTGGTTGTCTTTAGAGTTTTAATAGTGTTTTGTGATTTAAACCTTTATTTTCTTTTGGTCGATTTATCTCGAACATTTTATCCGATTATCCAAACACTTTATGGTTTTGTTTAACTCTAAGTTACTTAAATTAATTCCGCTGCAAGATTTTAAATTATGAATGAAGTTTTTAGTTTGTGTACGGGTTTTGTGTGACGAACCGGGTTCAGAGAATTCGGGGCGTTACAGCCAAACAGCTTCTTTAGCTGCTTCTGAAACAGCTATGTACTCGGCTTCCATAGTCGAGTCTGAAACTCCTCCTTGTTTAGTACTTCTCCAAACGATGGCTCCACCACCAAGAGTAAATACTGATCTAGATATCGACTTTCGATCATCTATATCGGTTTGAAAAACAGAATCTGTATATCCTGTAGGAATCAAATCCCTACTTGAATATACAAGCATATAATTTTTCGTTCTCCTAAGATACTTGAGAATGTGCTTGACTGCTATCCAGTGATCTAATCCTGGATTAGACTGAAAACGGCTAACTATCCCTACTGCATAGCATATGTCAGGTCTTGTGCATAACATAGCATACATCAAGCTACCAACTGCTGATGCATATGGATAGCGTCTCATATCCTCTTCCTTTTGAGGCGTGTCAGGACACTGCTTCTTAGAAAGAGTAACTCCATGACGAGAAGGTAAATTACCCTTCTTAGAGTTTTGCATTGAATATCTGACGAGCATCTTCTCAATATACAATGTCTGAGACAAGGCTAACAATTTATTCTTGCGATCTCTAAATAGACGAATCTCAAGAATATAGGTCGCTTCTCCCAAATCTTTCATTTGGAATTGCTTAGCCAACCAAGCTTTTATGTCTGATAATAATCCTACATTATTCCCAATAAGTAGAATGTCATCGACATAAAGAATTAGAAAAACCACTTGCTTATCCTTAAAGAGCTTGTATACACAAGACTCATCAAGACATTGCACAAATCCATAAGATTTGATCGCATCATCAAATCTCATATTCCAAGACCTGGATGCTTGCTTGAGTCCATAAATAGACCTATGCAATTTACAAACCTTTTGTTTTGCATCCTGTGCTATGAAACCCTCTGGCTGCTCCATGTAGATAGTCTCCTCAAGATGGCTATTCAAAAAAGCTGTCTTGACGTCCATCTGCCAAATCTCATAATCATAGTGAGCAGCTATGGAAAGAAGAATACGAATAGACTTAAGCATTGCTACTGGTGAGACGGTTTCTTCATAGTCAATCCCTTCCTTTTGGGTATAACCTTTAGCCACCAGTCTAGCTTTGAATGTCTCTATATTCCCGTCTATTCCAAGTTTCCTCTTGTAGATCCATTTACACCCAATGGGTTTTACCCCTTCAGGTAAATCTACAAGATCACAGACTGAGTTGGAATACATAGATTTCATTTCAAGTTTCATAGCTTCAATCCATGCATCTTTGTCAGAGTCTTCCATTGCACATCTATATGTCAATGGATAATCCTTCCCATCATCGGTGATAGCAACTTGTGCTTCACCATCGTGTCGATATCGAGATGGTAGTCATACTACTCTATCGCTACGACGAAGTGTAATGATAGGTTGACTAGAAAGAGTGGTGTTTCTTGTAACTCGTGGATCAACAACTGTTGTTGCAACAGGTCTAACCTGGTCAAATCGAATCTCTTCTAAGACGATCTTACTATGAGGTTTGTAATTTGTTATATAGTCATGCTCTAGAAATGTGGCATTTGTCGATACAAATACCTTATTATCTTGAGGACTATAAAACAAACCTCCTCTTGTGCCTACCGCATATCCAACAAACATGCAAACCTCAGTTCTTGGTTCCAACTTCCCAGTCTTACCTACTAGCACATGTGCTGGACAACCCCATATGCGAAAGTGTCTCAAACTAGGTTTGTGACCACTCCACAACTCTAAGGGTGTTTTAGGTATAGACTTAGATGGAACTACATTAAGTATGTAGGTTGCTGTTTGTAAAACATATCCCCAAAACGATTTTGGAAGAGAGGAATAGCTCATCATGAATCTTACCATATTAAGCAATGTTCGATTTCTTCTTTCAGCAACACCATTTTGCTGAGGTGTGCCTGGTGCTGTTAGTTGAGATACTATCCCATTTTCTAACAGATAATCCTTGAATTCACTGTCAAGGTACTCACCACCTCGATCTGATCAAAGGCACTTGATTGTCTTACCTAATTGGTTCTCAACTTCAGCTTTAAAATCTTGAAACTTTCTAAAAGTTTCTGATTTAAACTGAATAAGGTAAGTATATCCATATCTTGAGTAATCATCTATGAATGTAACAAAGTACTCATAGCCACCTCTGGCCCGTGTAGATATTGGGCCACATACATCTGAATGTATTAGCTCAAGTGTTTCTTGAGCCCTTTGGCCCTTTCCAATAAAGGACCTCTTGGTCATTTTACCTTCTAGACATGATTCACAAACAGGTAAAGATCCAACAGTTAGATCTTTTAAAGGACCATCCTTAACAAGTCTGTTAATTCTATCAAGATTAATATGACCAAGTCGTAGGTGCCAAAGATATGTATCATCAGTATGAGAAATCTTTTGCTTCTTGGATTTAGGCAATTCAACTTTAAATATTTCAGTATTCAACAGTGATGAATTTATGATGGGCCTTATCATATAAAGTCCATTTTCAATTGAGCCTGAACAAATATTTAAACTATTTCGAGAAATAATAACTGCATTATTATTGAAAGAAATAGCATATAATTGTTCAATTATTCGAGAAATAGAAATAAGGTTTCTAGTAAATCCTAGAATAAAATAAATGTTTTCTAAAAACAAATATTTATTGTTCTCAAAATAAATTTTGGCTTCTCTCACTGCTAAAGCTGAAACAACCGCCCCGTTACCAACTCTGAGGGTGAATTCTCCATCAGCTAGTCTCCTGTAGGAGTTTAGCATTTGCAAAGAACAACAAACATGATTAGTCGCACCTGAATCAATTATCCAGGGTGATAAATCACTTTCAACCAAACAAGACTCAGTAACAAGTAAATCAAATTTACCTTTTTTCTTTTTCAGCTCCTCGAGATACTGCTTGTAGTTTCTCTTCCAATGGCCATCTACCCCACAATGAAAACATTTTCCTTTGGACTTTAGATGGTCTGAGCTTCTCTTGTTTGACTTGTTCTTTTCCTTGAGCTTCTAAGCTCCCTGTTGTTGGCCATTTTGACCCTTGGCCTGTTTTTGGAATTTCTTTCTCTTCTTAAGAGAAGAATTGGGTGAAGAAGGTTCCACAACATTTGCTTCACACTTCTTATCCACAGAAATAGACTCAAAAATGGTCAGCTCATTCAGCAACTGAGTCAAATCATAACTCAATTTATTCATGAAATAATTGCTTTTGAACTGGAGGAATTGTGGGCTTAGGCTTTCTAAAATCATGCCCACTTGTGTTGCCTCATCAATATGAGCTCCATTAATTTCGGCTTCATGAATAGTACTGATCATCATTAGAACATGTTGAAGTACTGGGACTCCTGCTTTCATCTTAGAGTTCATAACTCTCTTTATTGCTTCATGTCGGGCTTGGTCAGACGATCTGCCAAACATGCCTTGAAGAGACTCCATTATCTCACAGGCAGTCTCACAGTTCTCAAATTTTGCACTGAGAACATCAGACATGGTTGCAAGCAAATAACAACGGGCTTTGATATATGCTTTGATCCATGTATCATAAGCTTCTTTCAGAGCCCGTTGAGCATTACTCTCAGGAGTCAGAGGACATTCCTCCGTCAATACGAATTTCAAGTTGTCATGCACGAGAATGAGATTCAAATTCTTTTTCCACTTAACAAAATTGTCGCATTCAAGCTTTTCAGTCGCAAGCAAATTTATCATTAATTGAGACATGATGCAGTAATAAATAAATAAAATTATAATCAATTTTATGCTATAAAATTCAAAATGTTATGGCATGCTAGTATGATGCATGAACATGCTAATCACAAAAATATGTAAATGCTACTATAGCCTCGATAACATAATAAATCACCTTATGGTAGAAATATTATCAATTAATAAATTTACTCAAAATACCTCATATTTTCGAAATTTATTAACTTACCAAAAATTTTGGTCAAAATATAACTAACACGTTTAGTTATATTTTCATGAGTGTGACCCATTGTTTTGGATTTATGAAACTTAACTTATAGTCGCCGCCTTAGGGTCGAACAACTATAAAATACATTTCACACATCCTATCTCTAGAAGACCAACCTTGGTATTGACCTAAGTGAACACTCTCCTTAGGGAGGATGAAAATCAAAGTCATCTCGAAGCCCCACTTAGATCTCACGGTGTTGTGCCAACAGTGGAGACCATGGGATGTTACGCCTAACTTCCCGCTCTCACTCATTATTTTGAATTAGTTATTATCGAATATCAAATATTCCCTGGTATCGATAAATTAATCATATTAATTTATCAATACTTAATTATTAACCTTATAATCATATTATAAAATTAATAATTTCAAATAATCAAATTATTTGAATTTTCTAAAATAAAATAAATTTTTAACAAAATAAAAATTATTTTATTTTTCATTCTCACATCATTCAATAAAATGAATTAATATTATTTTTAATCAAATTAAAACTAATTTATTTAATAAACTCTTTATTAAATCAATATGCAATTTAATATATGTTTAAATGCATGACATGTGAGAAATTAAAATAAACCTAAACATGCATAATCTATATGACATGTGAATGCATGACAATATAACAAATTATATCAACATAAAATAAATGAAATAGTGACCGGATTGACCTTTGGGTATTTCTAAAATTACAACCCCAAAATTAAAATAAATATAAAACTAAGATTCTAAATGTAACGACCCTCAAACTATTCCTAATTTCCCGTACGAAATTTTTTCTTTTTAAGCCTCTAAATCAATTAAAACACCCTCGAAAACCTTTAAAGAAAATTCATTTATCATACAAAAACAGTTTACATAAAACCACTCGACCTTCTATCATTCCTCAATTTATCAACTTATAATTTCTTCACAATATCATTTCTATCTCCATTTCAATTATACATTTTACATAACTTTCCAAACATTCATACGTTCTCGTAACTCTGTCCAAAACCGACTCTAAACACGATTAAAATGAAGTACATTTTCATGAAAACGAACTGCATGGTTCCGTTTAAAAGTGTGACATATCCTTCCTGTTTCAAAAGAAAATACCAAGCAGTTCCATTAAACTTTAGATAAAAACCTTAACAAAACGTTTTATAAAACAAGTCTATCAAAACATCAAAACCTATTTTATCCACTAACCCGAATCAAACCATCTAAATATCAATCAATCAACTAAACAGATTCCAATGAAAATTTTACTAAAACAGTTTATAAAAACAGGTTTCCAAAACGTTTAAAACCTCAAAAGTAAACCTATCAACTACCAGAACCAAGCATCCTAAAATGTCTATACAACTCTCAGTCCAAAACATCTCAATAACCCCAAAATCTATACATACGTCCCCACGGGTCGGTTGAGCATCGACTGCGCCAGCACACTGCCGCGAGCATCATCCATCAACTGCCTCAGACATCAGAAGGAAGAACGTCATCCTCACCTGGATCTACGTCACCTATAATGTCACCTACACCATACAGACATCTATGAGATAATTAAATCTCAGTAAGCTTCGTAAATACAGATGCATGCGTGCGTATGCCATTCAGAAAACATGCTCAGATTCAGATACAGAAACAGATACAGATTCATTTTCATTACGTCGCAGACAGATTGTTACCGAGATATCAGCCCTCTAAATGGAAAGGATACATCCCGCGGTCGGACTACCACTTTCGATTTAGAGGAGGGGGTACATGCTCACAAACCCTACAGCCATGCCTGAGCCCCACCTCGCGTAACCAGATACAGATACAGATTACGTAGATTAATTACAGAGGTTCATTTCATTTTCTTAAAACACGTGCGGAAATTCATTTTCATGACTTTTGAAATACGTGATGCATGAACAGTTAATAGACATAAAGTAAACAACCAACATGCATACCATCAAGACCGAATAGCATAACCTAAGACAAATATAAACCTATCTACCCAACCAAAGCAATAAAACAAACAATCCTTTAAGATCCTCGACTCTAAATCGAAGTACGGTGTAGGCCAATTGGCCAGAGAAGATCACGAGAACTTACCTGTCGTCCGTAGTTCGCTGGTTTTGGCACATCTCGTCACCTATGGCTTGACCTATGACAAACATCCAAGTTTCATTAAATCAAGCTTACATTCACCAATTTACTCTCAAACCACTATTTCTAGCCTAATCAAACCAAAACCTAACTAAACGGGCCACTAATTCGGGTTTGGTAAAACCGACCCGAAACTTCGAACGCGCGTAACTTTTGCGTCGGATATTGGAATCGAACGATTCCAGCGGCCACGTACTCCTCTAATAACCTACTTTAATCTGCCAAAAGGAATTTTAAAACAAACAACTCTAACTAGGTCAAAAATCCAAAAACCCAAATCTGCCCTAAACCGGCAATTTCACCAATTTCGGTTTTCCATCGATTCTCATCAATTTCTTCACCAATCGACCACAATTAGCCCCAATTAGCCTAAACTAATCAAAATTTCAAGGATACACACACGAAACCCGAAATGCCAAATTAGGGCATTCTGATTTTTCGCTCAATTCGAGCACAACACGGCCAGGCGACCTTCGCCGGCCCAAGCCCGGTCATTTGACGCCAAGAACGGCCAAAAGCCGCTGGAAATCAGAGCTCAATCGAGCTCGTTCTTCGCGGCCCTAAATCGAACCGAAAACAGGGAGAAAACCGGCCATACCGTCGGTTCGTGCGCGAAAACAGGTCGGAGCCCCACGCCGCCGTTGTTTGGTGTTCTCCTTCTGGATCTTCTTTGCTATTTATTTGCTATCAAATTCTATAAATAAATTGAGAATAATGAAAGTAGATGATGTGCAAGGTAATTAATACAATAAAATACTCAGAATTAATAAAGAACCAAATTGAAATGAATTAGAAGATAAATAGGGTAAAAGCCTTGTGTTATGGTTGAGTTTCCTCATACTTCATTTTACTTACTGATGCTAAACGTAATGCTACACCAATTATCATAGAACAAGCAATAATTCATAACATTTCTAGGGTTCTAAATCGAATGCCTAAATAAATCCGCGTTCCGATTTTTTTTTCAGCTTTGAAAGGCAAAAAACTTAATCTGAACTTTCTTTGTATTCCTATTCTTAAACGCCAAATAAATAGTAGTAGCTAGTTTGCAACAAATTTATTTATTTTAATTCCTTAATATACTTGAACAATTCCTATTTACCTATCCATACAAGTAACATGTGACATTCGAATCCGCCTATCGACAAATTCAAATTATGAATACATCATGAGAAAATTTTGGTGAAAATACGTACATTCCATAGATCAAAATAAAACATGTAATTGAGTACTTTTCCCTCCTAACTAAGATAAAAAAGGATTTAGCCAAAATCTGATAATAGAAAAACTAATAAAATTATTTTCACCAGAGAAACCAAAAATGAAAATATCAAAAGGAAAGTGTGTTGCGTC
>CM039505.1:43549902-43564180 GCA_022432975.1 Begonia masoniana | reverse complement strand
AATCCCTATTACAACATCTGATCTCTCCGCCCAAGATGCGTATCCATCCGAGTCTCGCTCCCAAAATGGCCCTAACCCAATCACCTATACACATCTGAGTCTCGCTCCCAAGATCTGTATCCATCCGAGTCTCGCTCCCAAGATGACCCTAACCCTCGAGTCTCGCTCCAAAGAGGACACTACCCAATCACATTTGAGTCTCTCTCCCAAGATGCGTCTCCATCCGAGTCTCGCTCCCAAGATGGCACTTCACTATTCCCCTTTCCTTTCAAGCTCACACTACCCCTTTTTACATTTCAAACTCACCGCCACACAAACCAATACAAGACAAAGAAATCACCGAACAAAATACAAGACCAAGCATCCACACAAACAAAATACAATACAAAGCAACCATACAAACAACAACCAATTTCCTACCGTTCCATGGTGTAGGCCCGAATGCAACAAAACACGCATCTACTACTTACCTGGTTGCTCGACTTTCACTAGCTCACTTCTATCGCTCAAGTCCTTCGTTCAACGACCTAAAATAACGAAAACGTAGCTTGATAAGTTACCAATGCATTCTAAGGAATTCTTAAACCTAAAACTAACCAACAATTAAAACAATCTCACACTTAAACACTTAAACCTGATTTTTACCTAAATTTTACCGTCCAACTTCAAACGCCCATAACTTTCTTGTTTTTAAACGGATTTCGATGTGCCACCTCAATTCGGAAACCTCTACACGTCTACTATCCATTAAAATACTCAAATTAACCAAACAACACACTTAGCCAAACCGAAAATGCCCAAGACAGAATCGGCCACATATTGTGAAAAACCGATTTTTGTGAAATTCACTTCCAAACTCCAATCTAATCCTAAAATCTACCTAAACCAATCCATTCAACAATTAAAATATCAAATTTGGAAAGAAAATCCAACATTTAAACCCAATTTTCGGATTCCATGGTTAGGGTTTTCCAAACACTAACCAAAACCAATAAAACTACCCTAAAAACCTCTAAAACCAACCCCTAACTATATATAACCTAAAACCCCAACAAAAGCTTACCTTAATCTCTTGAAAATCTATGGAAATGAGGATGAGGGAGGCGTCAATGGAGGCTGGCTCGTGGAGAGGAAGAAAGGAAAGAAGATGACTCAAATTAATCACCTAACTTTTTACCTTTTTGTTTTTACCACCACTTTCATTAAAATTTAATTTCAACCCTCACTTTTCCTTTGTTTCAAACCCTCCAACGTGGCTACCCTTTCATTCCCACCTTTTCCATTCAATTATTGCATGTAAATTTCCTTTGAATTTTCTTATTGGTTTTTAAGTCCTTTTGACTTTTCAAACACACCTTTTTGGTTTTAACTTTTTCAACTCTTTTCTCCTCCTTCCTTCCAACGTGATGGCCATCTTTAACCACTTCGTTCATTTACTTTTCCAAGTTTTTATTTCACACAGTTATTTGAATTTGATTGGCTTAATTACTTTGACTTTTTCTTTTTTTTTTATTTTATTCATAATTCCTTTTAAAATTACCATTCAACCCTCCTTTTCTCTCATGCAATCCCAACGTGGCTGCCTCCTTAAGTTCAAGTCTCCATTAAATTTTTCTAACTCATTTTCTATTAGTTGTTAAGTCCTTTTGACTTTTCAAACCATTGGCATTGTTTTTTTTCTCTTCCCACTTTATATACTAATATAACTTGCTAGAAAAATCTTAGAACTAACCTTAACCTCTCTAATAGTCTAATCTAAGGGCTACATACGTTTTAGGAAAATTTCGGGTGTTACAATCCACCCTCCTTGTAAAAATTTTGTCCTCAAAATTTGTGGTACCTTAGTAATCCTTCAACTTACTCACTCTAAGTTACCATCCTAACTTTTGAATTGCCCCTCAAACTCTTGATTAAGCTATGGTCGTACTCACCAATTGAGGAACGACAATTCCTACATCTCCAAAGTTTTGTCTTCCCTTTACTAATTCTACACTTCATAGTTTATAGACTTTGACATAAGCACTTACCCATTTACGCCAAAGTTTTAATTTCCGAACTATGTCCATTAACAGTAAATGGAGCACTCATCACTTAGACCCCTAAATCTCTCCAACTTAGTTCCCACTCTAACGTATCACTCCAATATCCTTACTTGCCTAAATACTCATCACTCGTATCTTCAACCCTTCTAATTGAGTTCTCAACTCTAGCCTTTCCTCGATTTCAGTTCATCTAGATCTTTACTTGTCCATCCATCTTACATAACTATCTCAATGAAAAAAAATATGTTATACAAAATTCTCAATTAAATTCTCAATTAAAAATATTTTACCCTTATTTACCTTGTCATTACCTTGATTATTCCTTGATTATTTTAACACTCTGCTCATATTTTAACACTCTGCTCATACTCCAAAGTTCTCCATACTTAAACCTACCAACTATCCTCAAAATAGTATCTGAGTTTTTTTTTTTCATTACATTAACTACACTGAATTTGTCCAATATCCACCCCAATTATCATCAAATACTCTCAAATCATTAGGTCTAAACTAAATCTTTCTTGACTTTACACTCGACACCCTAAATGACACACTTCATTTCGACACCAAAATATCAAATTAAAGTTCCATAATCCACTGAATCCACTGGAATTGACCTTACTCTTAAGTCCGTTCGTAAAATCTCCGTGTGACCTTTCTTTTCTCCACATTTGAGATCTTCTTGCTTCCTCAGCTACACACGGAACCCTAAGTCCTTGATGAATTCATAATCTAACCTACCGACTCTTCTATTTATATTGCACCATTCTAACGTACATTCCACGTTTACGCTTATTATCTCTAAGTTATTTTCTTTATCCACAAAATCTTACTACAGTCTAGAGTACCATTACTCCGACTCTATATTATCACAAATTTTATTAGCTTCCTAACTCTAAGTAGATCATTAAACTTCGATTCTCAAGCACTGACCTAGTTTGTTACGGTGGAGCAAACTCTTTCATCTTATTAATTTCAATCCTTCAGCCAAAGTTCTCATCGTAACCAACAACCCTACCCCTCTTTAGATAACCTTACTTTATAATACTCGAGTTCTGATTTACATCTTACCCTTAAGCCCACCAACCTTAGCCTAATATATTTACGAAATATTACGCTTCAACTTCGTTACATACGAGTCGAACCTTCGAACTTTATATCCCTAATGCACTCGAACGTTTTTCGTACGAGTTCTCGTTCCTCTCATTCAAAGTTCCTATATCTCTTCCAATTGTATGCTGTTAAATACTTAATACAACTTCTACTCTCTTTTCTATAGCACTCCAGTTCTCATTTACCCCAACATCTCTGGCTGAAGCTATATACAACATCAACGAATTCGGCCTCGTTACATACGAGTCGAACCGTCAAAACTTTCTAACGAAAATTCCCTACTATTTTCTCAACGTTTCTACAATATCTAATTTCACTCTATTTTCTCTCCAAAATTTACTAACTAATCTAGTCGCGTTTGTTCGTCCAACTCGGGTATTCTCTTAAGTTCCTTTACAACACATCACTCAATAACCTTCTTGTTTGCAAGTTTATCCTAACTAATAATATCCTTACTTTCAGTCCGTAACATATTACCTTTCTTTGATGTACAAACTTTGGCCGTATGTCCAGGCTTGCTGCACTTCAAACACCGAGTAACTTTGGGCTTTGGACAATCTCAGAAAAGATGGCCAGTTTCAAAACAATTGTAGCATTTATCTGCATACTGTCCACACTCACCTGGATGAGCTTTCAAACACTTAGGACATGACAAATATCTTCCCCGTGGCCTCTTTCCTTCTCTTTGGTCATTTAAATTATCTCCCGGTCTCTTAGTTTCTTGAGACTGAGAAGAAGATCCATCACCGTTAATCGGAGCTGAAATTTCTTTAAACATCCTTCTCAATGCTTCCACAGGTTTAAGGATTTTACCAGCGGCTACCTCCACTTCCACAGCTTTAGCCACCACTCGTGTGAATGATATCCCGTCAATTCTAAAAGTCTTCACCAGCATTTCAATCTCCGGTTTCAAACCCTGCACAAACTGAAATATCTTTTCTTCCTCTCTGCTTACCAGATGGCTGGCAAACTTGGACAATGCTTCAAACTACTGAATATATTCTCCCACTGATCCGGTTTGCTTCAAAGCCATGAACTCTAATCTCTGTGCAGCTTGGACTGTTCGGTTGTAGTATTTATCATAAAATAGCTCCTTGAATTCTTCCCAAGTCATACTCTGAATATCCGTTGTAGCCTTTACTTACCCCCACCAGCTTTGAGCACTGTTCGACAGGTGGAACGTCGCACATTTCACCTTATTTTCTTCTTCCACCTCTGCAACAGTAAACATGTCTTCCACCGTACATATCCAACTTTCAGCCGCTGTCGGATCGGTTAAACGTCCTTCAAATGCCGGAGGCTTTAACCTTCTAAATCTCTCTCCGCTAGAGCTAGCTCCAGAGCTGGTGTAACACCCAACATTCTCAGTCAAGTGATTTTCTTAACGGAATTAACGGTCACCTCTTTATTTGACCTTTTATTTAATAATTATATGCCAAAGCTTATTGGATTTCTATTGTAGCGGCAGAATTGTAATTAAGGAGGAACTTATTTGGTATAAGTAGAAAATAGAAACTCTTAAACCTCACAAAAAAAACCCACTGTAGCCGACATTCTGTCTCGGCGATTCCCATCCTCCCAGAACTCTCTCTCTCGCAGCAGGTAGCCTTCTTCATCAACAACCGATTCTCATAAGTTCTCTCCGATACTTAGCTTACCAGGTAAGACTTAATGAATGTAGTTACTGGTAGATACTTTGAGCTCTGTTTTCAGTTAGAACCCGAGGTTTCAAATTCTTTAATGGCAGAGTAATAATAGGATCATTTCTATTATGCGTTTAGTAAAGGCATTTCTGAGTTGATTCTGGACATTTAGATAGTTGTATGCGATTAATTACTGGGCTGAATCTGGTTATATAGATTGTAAAAATTTAATTCACGCACACAAGGTGCTCGGCAGAAGAATATAGAAATACAAGTAGGTTAAGCATTAGGATGATTTTTGGTTAGCACTATTAGGATTTTATTTTTAACTTGGTAATGTGAAATGATTTAGGTGAAGAAGATTTGAAAGGAGTATTCCATTTGCAAAGGACACCAGGTAAGTGAATGTATTAAGACTTCCGGCCACTAGGGCCCTACATCTTAAGAGTACTAAATTAGTTATGTGCTTGATGTTTGTTTTAAGTTAGTAAGATGGTTGTACTTGGATGATTTACGGATGTTTGAGAACTTTATAATGTGATGTTCTGTTGAGCCTATGTAATCAACTGTCTAGAATGATAATTTTCATAGCTTGATGATTAAGAGCATTCATGTCATGCATCATGATTTACTTCTCAAGCATATGAAAATAATTTATGAGCATGTTTTTCCCCATGAACAAGATATGAGAATGAATATGAAACTTATGCAACCGGATTAAGTGAGGGTTGGGGGCGGTTTAGTGTATGTCACTGTCCAAAGAGAAGGACCATGAATACGGCCCGAAAGGGACTATGTACACTTGCACTGTCATCCCCCCTTTACGGCACAAATCCTCCCTTAATCCATATGATGAAAGTGATGAACAAGAACACGAATAAGTACAAGAAAAGAGCATGAAACGAACATGATCATGATTTTCTTGTAACTATGCATTCACGTATACATGTTAGTATTGCATTCCTTACTAAGCATTAGGCTTATAGTTTAAACCTTATGATGTAGGTGACGAGATATCAGGTGAGGATTTCAAAGCTAATGAAGATGTCTAAGTCTGGTTGCTGGAAGGTGATCAGGGTGCAATTCTGTGGCTGGATGGCGATTGAGACCCCTGGTTAATGCTCTATGATTTTGTTATGATTAAGAATATGATAGTTTAAGCAGGATGAGTTTATTTTTATAACATTGAGTTTTGAAATTGTCTGGTCGACTACTGAGTCTGGGAATGATTATAAGGATTATTAAATGATCTGTTGTTAAGTCTTCCGCTATATGTATCCTGGATGAGTCTCTGATTTTCATTTATAAGAGTGATTAGTCAATGAAGTTAGAAGTTTGTGCATATCTATGTCCACCGATAGTTGTACTCCATCGGATGATGTTAGGAATTTGCATCCACCGATAGATGTTCTCTATCGAAAGATGTATAAGTTTGCATCAACCGATAGATATCACCTATCAAAAGATGTATGAGCTTGCATCCACCGATAGATGCTGTGTATCTCAAATACCGGATGATGTAAGTGTTGTGTTGTCGTCTAGTGACATGTAGATGTTACCATCGGTAGAAGTAGCATAATATTTGTCGTTTGCTACCGGTCGATGTAAGTGATACTCTTTGTCGCCTAGCGATCGGCAGGAGTAAATAAGTCTTCTGCCGGATGATGTCTGCGAATCACGTGAGACGCTCGTGACCATCGATCGACGTGAGTTTATGACTCTATCGGCAGATGTAGTTTAAGAGATGTTTGGAAACAGATGTGTCGCGTGGCGGGCACGTGACTATCGGTCGATGTGAGTCTATGACTCTATCGGTAGATGCAGTTTAGGAGATGTTTGTGAAGAAAAAAACAATATATAACACTAATAATGAACAAGGTGCATGAAGTAAGAACCAATTGATTAAGAGGTTAAGTTATGAATTACGTGGCGACTCTAACTGGGGTTGTTACAACTGGACTCCGCTCCAAGGTTTCCCGGTAGTCCTTGATTCATAAATATCCCAAGCAGCTGAGATTGCACATTCAATAGATCCCGGAGTTGTTTATTCGGGTCCTCAGGTGGTTCTGGTTCATTCCGAGGTCGTCTGGGTCGTTTTGGTTGTCCTGGGTTTCTAGGCATTTTCGATTCCTGAAAAGGTTAGAAAATCTAATCTTAGAAAAAGAACTAACTAGAGTTAAAGAAATACTTACAGTCGGTGAAGCACGTTGCACGGCGGCCGGCATTGTCGGGTAATCCTTTGAACGACTCGACCACTTTTGCTCTGATACCATCTTGTAACGTCCCCGAACTCGCCCCAGCTCGGAGCGCTACTTTGCTAACCCAACCCATGTTCAAAACGACGTTTAAAATAATTTTTGTAAATTTTTCGACTCGATTTTTGGGTTTTACGAACCCTCAATTTTTGTTAGAAAGCGTGCCCAAAATACGTTTAAAATGCGTCGGAAAATGTCGGGTTAAAATAATTTGGAATTTAAAAAAATAGAGAAATTAAACCCGACGTTGTATGTTTTAAAACCAAAACGAGCGGTATAACGCCTAAATTTCCAAAACCCAAAACCTGAAATCAAAGTCTTAAAACACTATCATTTCATACCAATTACCCAACAAAGCCACCACTAACCACAATACGAAATCCACCAACAAAACATTAAAACCCCAAATATCTAGAATAGTTAGAGAATTATACACAATCCTAAAATACCTAATTTCCACAAACCGAAATCTAAACTAAACTATAAAAATACAAATCCCACATACATCCCGAAGACCATGGTCGAGACGCCCCGACAACTGCCCGCACCGGCACGCCCCGTGCATCTCCGACTACTCCCAAACCCTGGCTCACTCGCTTGGCTCACCTGTAACCGCGTCGTTACCTACACCATAGAACACGCACACACACGTAAGCTTACGCTTAGCAAGTAGGGGAAAACAAATATAAACATACACACACAACTCCCACACAACCCTAACACACATCCGAGTCTCGCTCCCAAGATTCATTTTCATCTGAGTCTCGCTCCCCAAGATGGCCCTAACCCCAATCACCTAATACACATCTGAGTCTCGCTTCCAAGATGCGTATCCATCCGAGTCTCGCTCCCAAGATGGCCCTAACCCAATCACCTATTACACATCGGAGTCTCGCTCCCAAGATGCATATCCTTCCGAGTCTCGCTCCCAAGATGGCCCTAACCCAATCACCTATTACACATCTGAGTCTCTCGCCCAAGATGCGTATCCATCCGAGTCTCGCTCCCAAAATGGCCCTAACCCAATCACCTATTACACATCTGAGTCTCGCTCCCAAGATCTGTATCCATCCGAGTCTCGCTCCCAAGATGACCCTAACCCTCGAGTCTCGCTCCAAAGAGGGCACTACCCAATCACATTTGAGTCTCTCTCCCAAGATGCGTCTCCATCCGAGTCTCGCTCCCAAGATAGCACTTCACTATTCCCCTTTCCTTTCAAGCTCACACTACCCCTTTTTACATTTCAAACTCACCGCCACACAAACCAATACAAGACAAAGAAATCACCGAACAAAATACAAGACCAAGCATCCACACAAACAAAATACAATACAAAGCAACCATACAAACAACAACCAATTTCCTACCGTTCCATGGTGTAGGCCCGAATGCAACAAAACACGCATCTACTACTTACCTGGTTGCTCGACTTTCACTAGCTCACTTCTATCGCTCAAGTCCTTCGTTCAACGACCTAAAATAACGAAAACGTAGCTTGATAAGTTACCAATGCATTCTAAGGAATTCTTAAACCTAAAACTAACCAACAATTAAAACAATCTCACACTTAAACACTTAAACCCGATTTTTACCTAAATTTTACCGTCCAACTTCAAACGCTCATAACTTTCTTATTTTTCAACGGATTTTGACGTGCCATCCCAATTCGGAAACCTCTACACGTCTAATATCCATTAAAACACTCAAATTAACCAAACAACACACTTAGCCAAACCGAAAATGCCCAAGACAGAATCGGCCACATATTGTGAAAAACCGATTTTTGTGAAATTCACTTCCAAACTCCAATCTAATCCTAAAATCTATCTAAACCAATCCATTCAACAATTAAAATATCAAATTTGGAAAGAAAATCCAACATTTAAACCCAATTTTCGGATTCCATGGTTAGGGTTTACCAAACCCTAACCAAAACCAATAAAACTACCCTAAAAACCTCTAAAACCAACCCCTAACTATATATAACCTAAAACCCCAACAAAAGCTTACCTTAATCTCTTGAAAATCTATGGAAAGGAGGATGAGGGAGGCGTCAATGGAGGCTGGCTCGTGGAGAGGAAGAAAGGGAAGAAGATGACTCAAATTAATCACATAACTTTTTACCTTTTTGTTTTTACCACCACTTTCATTAAAATTTAATTTCAACCCTCACTTTTCCTTTGTTTCAAACCATCCAACGTGGCTGCCCTTTCATTCCCACATTTTCCATTCAATTATTGCATGTAAATTTCCTTTGAATTTTCTTATTGGTTGTTAAGTCCTTTTGACTTTTCAAACAAACCTTTTTGGTTTTAACTTTTTCAACTCTTTTCTCCTCCTTCCTTCCAACGTGATGGCCATCTTTAACCACTTCTTTCATTTACTTTTCCAAGTTTTTATTTCACACAATTATTTGAATTTGATTGGCTTAATTACTTTGACTTTTTCTTTTCTTTTATTTTATTCATAATTCCTTTTTAAATTACTATTCAACCCTCCTTTTCTCTCATGCAATCCCAACGTGGCTGCCTCCTTAAGTTCAAGTCTCCATTAAATTTTTCTAACTCATTTTCTATTGGTTGTTAAGTCCTTTTGACTTTTCAAACCATTGACATTGTTTTTTTCTCTTCCCACTTTATATACTAATATAACTTGCTAGAAAAATCTTAAAACTAACCTTAACCTCTTCTAATAGTCTAATCTAAGGGCTACATACGTTTTAGAAAAATTCCAGGTGTTACAAATTTAAAATTGCAAAATAATCAAGGATTTTTCTTTGAATTTATAAAGCATATCGAATAATGCAAACATAAAAATTAATCATAGAATTTATTTATTAATTATAGAAATAAAAAAGTTTATAACATTTGCTTATTGGGCACATTATTCCCAACATCAGTTACCAAGGTTTTCAAGTCTTGGTGCAAACGGTGTTTGGGCATATCAACACACCACTTAGCTACCACGCCATGCTTACATTGGACAAATTTTTTTGGATTTATTTTTTAAGTTTCTAAGTTGTATCTTATCTCGGCTGTTGAGAATCAAACGCTAATAATTGGAAAAATAAAAAATAAACGCGAAAAAAAAAAGACACTGAGATTTACGTGAAAAATTCTTTCAGAGAAAAAATCACGGTCAGAGGAGAAATTCACTATATTGAAATCAATGTACAATGAGTTTTGTGACTCAAACATATATTTGTACATTAACCTAGAATTCTAATCTTAGTCAAAACGAGAATCTTGTCGTAGGCTGAACCGGCCTGGCCGAGGGTCAAAGTAAAATTAACGATCTCCACTTTTACACGAATTCCACTGTATGAAATATATCTTCATAACATCAATCCATAAAATAATCTCGTCTTCCACAAAGATCCTTGTCAGGCCAACTCAGCAACTGATACCTATCAAGTTTAAACCATGTTTAAACTTAAGAAACACACTCGAAAAGAAATCACATCTCCTCCATGGTATCACTGAACTCTCACAATTGTCGCAACGAACTGCATGTAAATGTTTTGAGGACTCTCCATTGAAATCATTACTCTCGAACAAAATCAACGCATAACCCACTTGATGTGTCACGAGGCCTCTCACTAGGTCTCGAGCCAAGTGGCTCAATAACCATTTTATTTCTCCTTATTTTGCAGGGCACAAATTCTATGAAAATTTGGAGGAAGCACTTAGAACCATTAACAAGGAGATACAAAAGCATATAGTAATTTGGGAATCTAACTTAGAGTCAAGACTTGTGACAACTTGGTTACATGAATTTACACTTTAGATTTCTTCCAATGTGTTGAAGCCTCAAAGACTCTTCCAAGAATGATGATTTTATCTTTATTTAAGTTATATGTTTAGTGATGTTTATTATGTATAATTTTCAGACCAAACTTTGTGACGGTTTTGTGTCACTCAGTTAGCACATAGTTGGTAGAGTGAGTGTGTTTCGTGTGCTCCTTCATGGAGATATTTTAGACTTTTCTTTTATAAAAATTTTGCCCTATTTTTTAGGATTTATATACTCACTATGCTGCTGTTGCAGCCACTAATTTTGAGACAATCCTTTTGAAACTTGTCAGAGTTCTCTCTCAACAGTCCCACTTCTCCCTCGGTGGTTTCATTCAATCAGCGTGGGTGTGTGAAGTAAGTCCATCCTCTATGAGTGTAGATGGATTTCTTTAAAACTATACATTTCTCTCCCTCTTTCCATAGAAGTCAAATTCTTCAGCAAAGTTGTAGAAACTCTCGAAGACCAAAGTTGGAGAGATTCCTCTTGCAAGGTAGCCATAGAAGTTAGTAGTCACAGCTTGGTGGCTATTCGTACCAACTTGCACCTCTAGACCATAACTTCTTCACCCAATGACTTTCATCACAAAAATTGGAGGACATCTTCTACTCTGGTAGGGCAAGGTGTTGTCCAAATTTCACATTATTTCAACCGAGTTATTATCTTTTCAAATCGAACTTGATTCTCGGCCAAGAGGTGCAATTCTCTGTTCGGAAAATTCCCCTTTCTGTATTAACTTTCAATTTTTGTGAAGTTAGCTCAAATGATGTAATATGGGATCCGTCTACAAACATTCATGCATTAAAAATTTCTAATGATATTGTTAGTATTGGTTTTGTAGGTGATCAAGAGGAAAAGAATATTCAATCCTTCAATTTCAATTAAGTGGCAAAAAATTTAAAAAAGAGTTCAACATGGTGAAAAATCCTTAAAAATACCAGTTTTTACTTGTAACATATATGAAACGAACAAACTGAATCCAGAATCCAATTCTTGTTTGGCTTTGAGTTTTCCTCTGACACAACTAAAAGATCTTCATCACTATAATTTTCTTCTTCTACGTCAAAAAACTTCACTGATGTCGTCAATTATTTTCCCTTCTCAACATCTCTTTTAACATTTTGCAATTCTTGGCACTCAGATTTAATGTGGTCATTCTTCTGATAGCAATAATAGGTTCTATCTGATTCCTTGACTTTGATCTGTCTTTCGAACCTTAAACACCATCACTGCCTTTGTTGTTTACTCTATTGTTTTACCCCAAACAATGAGTCCTTCTTTGCGAGACTCGAATCCAATAACAATCTGCTTCGTCTTCTCATTTGATAACAAGGCAATATAAACCTCTTCCAAAGTTAAAGTATCACAACTATATAAATTGTCTCTTTGAGAGCACCATATGAAGTAGGTAATGGGCATAGTAGAATTAATCCCAAATTCTCCTCATCGAACTTGCATCCCACAATTTCCAAATCCAAAAATAACTCCTTGAATGCGGTCAAGTATTCTTCAACTAAACTATCTTTCATCAACTGATGAGAATATAAACACTACTACAGATGCAACTTACTCGTCAGGATTTTCTTCATACATAACTGGTTCAATTTTAACCAGAAATAAGCAGAAGTTTGCACATTCGGAACGTCTTGCAAAATTTGACTTGACAAATGGAGACGTATGAAAGATAGGATTTTTCGATCCTTTCAAATTTTCTCCTTTTCACTCCATGACGTAGACATTTTAATGAGCTCTAACAACGCGTCGTTTAAATCCATTTGTGCGAGCACATCTTGCATCTTCACCTGCCATAATTGAAACATCGAATTCCAATCCAATAACAGGATATCAAATTTAAACAAACCCATCGCTCAAAAAAATCGGCTTCAACAAAATATCCGACCCAAAAAAATTGAATCCCAACAATATCCCAGACAATAACAAAATCAGCTCTCTGAAAATCAGAGTAAATTTGAAATACTGCACAAATAATCGAAACCAATAATACGCAATCAAGAACACCCAAACGAAATAACCAATATTGACTGCAACAAAGCAAATAGCAAAACTCAACAAATCATAGTAAAGCACTCAGCTTTACAGTTTGCAAATCCCACAGCTTCACAGCAAAGCACACAACTTCGAAGTTAGCAAATCGTAGTTCCTCCTTCAATCGTGTTGGCATTAGCAGGATGGACCATGCATCGGAAATCTGATTGGAGATGGCAGAGTGCAACAACAAGCATGTCGACAGAAGATTGGAGGGATTGCTTGGCAAGTCGCGCAACAAGCATGAAGGAGATGCGACACAACAAAGGAAAAATAGAATTTTCCTTTTTTATTTCTTTTTCCAAAATTGCAAACCCCAAATTTGTTTGATTCGAGTACACAAACTTTTACAACTTTTAACCTTGCTTTTGCTTTTGTTCCTTGGCTCTATTGGCGTGAGGTGCATTGCACAATAGAACATGAGATGCAGTTGGTACATGGCCTTTTGAATACTTGAAAACATTCATTATTAGCATTGCGTTTCACTGGACATGAATGTAATAAGTGGAAAAGGAGTTGTTGCAACATGATGTAACATCCACTTCCGGAACATAAACAGGAGTCCTTGACAAGATGTCATCCTCTCCCCACTTACCATACATTTGCTTTACGGTTTTAATCTTACTACTCAAAAACCGGAACCGGTGCTTGAAAATTTTGCATGATTTTACAGAAATACGTGTAGCATGGACGACTAAAATGCTAGAACTGACCTGCACGGGTGACAGTCACGAATAAACACAAAACAGAAACCGTAAACCTAAAAACACGCCTAAAACCTAACACGCCGAACCAACCTAGAGTCTCCATGCTGTAGGGCCTAAGGTCACATCTACTCAAAACTTACCTGTTTGCTGCGCTTTGATGGTCTGACTGTCTCAAAAATTGTTCTGATCTTAGCTGCATGTAAACTGTAGATTAAACAAGCTCCAAAAGCTAACAAATACTTGTTGGTTAAGCTCAAGCTCATTGCTTCTACTCTTTTAGAATCACACCAACATTTTTCCCCAATGTGAGTTTTGACCAAAGTTCTCACCCAACCTCAACCAAACTCCATTTTTACTTATGCAAAACGTTCGCTTTAGCCGATGTTTACCTCGCAAAAGAAAACAGGGAAGTGGAAATTTGGAGAGGTGAAATCGCCAGGAAGGCGGTACAAAGATAGACTTCACGTAAGAGTGAAGAGGGAGAGAAGGAAGAAGACATGGCTTCTTCCACAGCTGCCACAATTCTTTTCATCTATTATTTGCTTCCACCACCTTAATTACTTCCACATTTACTCGTCCATTGATTTATAACTAGTTTGTTAACATTATCAATCCGGTTTTTCCATTAACATTCTGAGACATTCATTACACATTCATTGCATTAATGAAATCATTTATTC
>CM039505.1:43535685-43549802 GCA_022432975.1 Begonia masoniana | reverse complement strand
TAAAAAACCAGTTTTCTTGAACATATATGAAACGAACAAACTGAATCCAGAATCCAATTCTTGTTTGGCTTTGAGTTTTCCTCTGACACAACTAAAAGATCTTCATCACTATAATTTTCTTCTTCTACGTCAAAAAACTTCACTGATGTCGTCAATTATTTTCCCTTCTCAACATCTCTTTTAACATTTTGCAATTCTTGGCACTCAGATTTAATGTGGTCATTCTTCTGATAGCAATAATAGGTTCTATCTGATTCCTTGACTTTGATCTGTCTTTCGAACCTTAAACACCATCACTGCCTTTGTTGTTTACTCTATTGTTTTACCCCAAACAATGAGTCCTTCTTTGCGAGACTCGAATCCAATAACAATCTGCTTCGTCTTCTCATTTGATAACAAGGCAATATAAACCTCTTCCAAAGTTAAAGTATCACGACTATATAAATTGTCTCTTTGAGAGCACCATATGAAGTAGGTAATGGGCATAGTAGAATTAATCCCAAATTCTCCTCATCGAACTTGCATCCCACAATTTCCAAATCCAAAAATAACTCCTTGAATGCGGTCAAGTATTCTTCAACTAAACTATCTTTCATCAACTGATGAGAATATAAACACTACTACAGATGCAACTTACTCGTCAGGATTTTCTTCATACATAACTGGTTCAATTTTAACCAGAAATAAGCAGAAGTTTGCACATTCGGAACGTCTTGCAAAATTTGACTTGACAAATGGAGACGTATGAAAGATAGGATTTTTCGATCCTTTCAAATTTTCTCCTTTTCACTCCATGACGTAGACATTTTAATGAGCTCTAACAACGCGTCGTTTAAATCCATTTGTGCGAGCACATCTTGCATCTTCACCTGCCATAATTGAAACATCGAATTCCAATCCAATAACAGGATATCAAATTTAAACAAACCCATCGCTCAAAAAAATCGGCTTCAACAAAATATCCGACCCAAAAAAATTGAATCCCAACAATATCCCAGACAATAACAAAATCAGCTCTCTGAAAATCAGAGTAAATTTGAAATACTGCACAAATAATCGAAACCAATAATACGCAATCAAGAACACCCAAACGAAATAACCAATATTGACTGCAACAAAGCAAATAGCAAAACTCAACAAATCATAGTAAAGCACTCAGCTTTACAGTTTGCAAATCCCACAGCTTCACAGCAAAGCACACAACTTCGAAGTTAGCAAATCGTAGTTCCTCCTTCAATCGTGTTGGCATTAGCAGGATGGACCATGCATCGGAAATCTGATTGGAGATGGCAGAGTGCAACAACAAGCATGTCGACAGAAGATTGGAGGGATTGCTTGGCAAGTCGCGCAACAAGCATGAAGGAGATGCGACACAACAAAGGAAAAATAGAATTTTCCTTTTTTTATTTCTTTTTCCAAAATTGCAAACCCCAAATTTGTTTGATTCGAGTACACAAACTTTTAACAAACTTTTAACCTTGCTTTGCTTTGATACCAATGGATGATAATCGAAAAAAGAAAAATAACGCAAAAAAATAGGAACACCAAAATTTATATGAAAAATTCTAGATAAAAAAAAAAAACTATGTATTCGTTTGATTTAAGTACAAAATTTTTTAACATTGCTCTAATATCAATTGTTGAGAATCAAATGCTAATAATCGAAATAAAAAAATAAAAGTGAAAAAAGAGAGACACCGAGATTTACATGAAAAACTCTTTCGGAGAAAAACCACTAGTAGAAAACAAAATCAGTATATCAAGGTACAATGAATTTTGTAACTCAAATATATATTTATACATTAAAGCGAAATACTAATACAAATCAAAACGAGATTCTTGTCTTAGGTTGAACTGGTCTTACCAATTAGAATTTGGATCATACCTAATCTAACATCACAATAAGATTTAGTAATTATTTTAAGAGCGTTACAAGTATATGACAAGAGTACAAATATAGGTAGCAAGGATTCTATAGCTAATACTTATTTATGATATTTATAATAACATGCAAGAATAAAAATAACATCAATACTAGTTGTGATGTAAAAACAAAAAGAGAAAATATGGAAGACAAGACCATAAGAACATAACTTGAGATCTAACTTAAAGAAACAACGGTAGAACTAGATGAAAATCACCGGGTAAACCGAAATTTAAAGCAAGGAATAAACGAATTCTGAAACATAAAATCAATAATAATTTACCTTACAGAAACACACATACATAATTTTTTACTGGCCATACACAACTTTCTATTGTGCGAGTGAGTTCTAGGAATAAACATCACCCCTGTTGCTAAAATGACAACTGTTTGAATGATGATTGTTGTTGCCTTTGTTCGTCAATGGAAAATATCTCATATAGATATCAAGAATGTCTTCTTAAATGGTGATCTTAAAGAAGAAGTCTATATGGTGTGTCCTCTTGAAGTTGCTCACCGACCTGGCAAAGTTTGTATACTTCGCAAACCTCTCTATGGACTCAAACAAGTATCACGTGCTTGGTTTGTAAGGCCCCGAGTTCTCTGAACCCAGTTCGTTACTCATAATCCGAACATAACTAAGAAACTTTGGACCAAATTTAAAACTTCGCTCAAAAGTCAAAATTTGACATTTTCTAAAATCTCAAAACATTTAAAAACTTGCAGCGGAAATTCTTTTGAGCAGAATAGAATCAAGCAAAGCTATAAAACAATGTTTGAATAATCGGTTAAAATATTAAGAAATAATTCGGCCAGAAGAGATCAAGACTTAAGCGCGAAGACTTGAAAATCGTAAGAGTCAAACGCATCTGCCGCTAAATAAAGTCAACGAAAAAGGGCAGAGACATAAACTGAAGACTTCCACCAATCACAAAACGACAAATTTATTATACACATCTACCAATGATGTCAGCCGGATGATTCATTCATCCAACCTCTGCCGACCACAAACGACAAATATTCTCAACCTACATCTACCGATAGAACGTTCTGCATCTTCCGATCGCTAAACGACAAAAGAATTCTTCTCGCATCTTCCGATCCCTAAACGACAAAAGACTTCTTCTCGCATCTTCCGATCACTAAACGACAAAAATCTTTTATTCACACACACACACACACCGTTCACAAAACGACAAGGCTACTAGAGACTCATACCGAAGACACCTACCGATGGCTTCTACTGAAGACGTCTTCCGATGACATCAGTCGGATGATTCAATCCTCCAACATCTGCCGGTGGACAAAACACCCAACTTCTACCGATAGACCAAAAAGAGACTCTAACAAGGAGTAAGTCCGACTGCTAAACGATTTTGTACATTTTGCTGAAATCATTCTAATCAACACAAATCCACAATTCTTAAAATTCAGAATAGCAAGCTACAATCGAAATCAAATCATATTTCCAAATCCAGAAAAGAAATCAGAAAAGCGTTAAAAGAAGTATCAAACTTCTACTGTCATTAAAATTCTCAGAACACTTCATCAGAATACCTAACCACTGAAAACTCTCATTTAGACAAAAGTTAAACTGCCTCATCAGAGCACCTAACCGTAACATAGAAGTGCTCCTCCAACTTCACCTATTCCTTAGTAAACTCAGGGAATTCACCTGTTAAAAGCTCAACACCTACATCACAAAACTCATCTATTAGCCTAATGCTAAGTAAGTAAAGCAGTAATGAAATGAAATGCTGAACATAAATTTCTAAACATGCAGTTTCTACTTTCTCATCACAGTTGCATATGCATTCGTTTCTGATCTGATCCCCCTGTGAAATTGGGAGTTGGATCACTTCTCCCAAAGTCATACATCCTCTCTCTCGATTAAGGGGCAGATTAGTTCCCTTAACAACTATTTAGATCCCCCTGTGAAATTGGGAGTTGGATCACTTCTCCCAAAGTCATACATCCTCTCTCGATTAAGGGGCGGATTAGTTCCCTTAACAACGTTACAGTCTGTTCGTTCCTTGCCATGCCATTTCATGTAAATTCATTTTCGCATACTTTCAAAATATGATGCATGACATACAAACACAATCAAGCAACCATAATCCTACTATTTTGTGATGTAGGTCCGAAGGCACAAGCATACTTCACTTACCTGGCTCCCTAGAAAAGCTCGGTTTCAACTACTTTGGAAGCCTTGCTCACCTAGAGTCATAAACAAAATACCAATTAGATCTTCACTAACCTCATCCTATACCATTCAGAAACCCTAGAAGCTAGTTTGGGACTCTGTCCTATGTGCATTCTCGATTCATACGAGACCCGACTCAACTCCTACGCCCTGTATTTACCAGGAACATACATCTACGATACTCCTCTATTGTCTATAATCATAATGCAGTAAGATACCTTAGTAAAACTCACCTAAGTCGAAGGAAAAATCGGAAAAGGATCTCCTAGCGCACTCTGCCGAGCTGAGGAGCTGAGAGTCGAAAATGATTTGGGAAACAGTGGCGGCTACAATGCATTAAACCCAAAACCTCTTTCCTTAAATAAGTTATCCACTTTTAAATTTTCAATTACCCTTATGCCCTCGCATAGTCATCCATTAACCCTACTTTTATTATTACTATAAAAAATGTGCATTAATTAAAAAAAGATTAGAGAAGCGGTTTGATAGAACTAGGTGTTACATGGTTTGAGAGGTTCTCTACGGTAATTGGCTCATTTGGCTTTCATCCCAGCAATCATGATTTGGCTTTGTTTGTCAAGTGTACAGGTGCAAGTCATATACTTTTGTCCTTATATATGAATGACATGATAATTACTAGTGATGATTATGATGAAATTGAAACTTTTGAAGTATGAATTAGCTCGTTGTTTTGCTATGAAAGACTTAAATTTGTTGCACTACTTTCTAGTCATTGAGGTTGCCTCTTCGCCAAAAAGTTATCTATTGTCTCGGTCAAAGTACATAGCTAATCTATTTGAGCGTTCACATCTCACTGACAACAAGATAGTAGATACTCCACTTGAGACTAATGTTTGGTACTCTCCATCAAATGGTTTTCCTTTGCTAGATCCTAGTATCTACCGTACAGTTGTGGGAATCTTAGTTTACCTTACTGTGACTCATCTTGATATTGCCCATGATGTGCACGTGGTTAGTCAATTTGTCACTGCACCGACTACAGTTTATTGGGCTGTTGTTCTTTACATTCTCTAATATCTTCAGGAAACTCATTTTCAGAGTCTTTTATTCTCCTCCTCTTCCTCGTTAGAGCTGCGTGCACACTCTAATGCTGATTGGGCGGGCGATTTTACGGATCGTAAGTCGACCACCAGCTTTTGTATTTTTCTTGGAGATTCTCTTATCTCTTGGAAGAGTAAGAAGCGAGATGTTATCTCTAAATCTTTCACAGAAGCTGAGTATCGTGACATGGCTACCACCACCTGTGAGATTGTTTGGCTACGTTAGTTATTTGGAGATATGGGTATTCTTCTTCGTCAACCTACTACTCTTCATTGTGATAATCAGAGTGTCATCTATATTGCACGTAATGCAGTCTTTCATGAGAGAATGAAGCATATTGAGATTGATTGTTATGTCACTCGTTATCATCTACCACTTGGCAATATCACGCTGCCTTTTGTTCCTTCCTCATTACAGATAGTTGATATGTTTAACAAGGCTCACTCTGCTTCGTGCTTCCATTTTTACTCTACATGCCTCTAGCTGTAGCATCGTGAGTTTGAAGGGAGATGTTAGTTTATATGTATTAGTTTCAAGATTCTTTTAGTAATTTACTTTACTTGTTTATTAACCCTAGCTATATAACTCTTTTAGGTTATATTATTCAATAGATTTTTCACTTTTTCAATAAGATTTTCGTCTTTCCTTTTCAATTTCAACATGGTTGTCATAAGTTCATTGAAGTATGATATCACCTTATTGAATCAAAACATAATTTTTATTTTGTCAGGTGAAGATGCGAGATATGTTCTGCATATAGATTTAGATAACGCGTTGTTAGGCTCGATGAAATACTCACTTCTTATAATGAGGACAAGAAAATTCATAAGAATCAAAAAGCCATATATTTATACGTTTGCATTTGTCAAATTGGATCTTGTAGGATGTTCTAAAGAAAAAAATTGCTACTACATTATAGTTAAAAGTAGAGTAGTTGTGTATGAAGAAAACTATAGCTAGCAAGTTGCATCTGAAGTAACTTCTCATTAGTTGATGGATGATACTTCTATTGAAGAACACTTGACATATTCAAGCAAATAATTTCAACTTTGAAAACTATGAAATGCAAGTACTATGAAGAAAATTTGAGGTTGATTCTATCGTTCTCGTTATTTGCTTCATATGGTACTTTCAGAGGTACGATTTTAGACAGTCAAGAAACTTTAACTTTGTAAAAAGTTTATGGTGTCTTGTTATCGAATGAGAAGATGAAACAGATTGTTGTTGAATATGAGTCTCAAAGAGAGAGACTCGTCCTTCAGAATAGAACACGAGAGTCAAAGAACAATGACAATGAAAATGTTTAGGGTTTGAAAGGTAGACCAATGTTATGGAGTTGTAATATGACCTGCTACTTTTATCAGAAGAAAAAGCACATTAAATCAGAGTATTTTAAGTTGTAGAATGAAATTAAGAGAGCCACTGTTTAGAAGGGAACGCGACCGAAGATGTCTGGTGAAGCTGATGTTGCAGAAGAAGAAGATCATGATGATGAAGATCTTCTATTTGTCTGAAGGAAACTCCAAGCCTTGCAAAAATTGGATTCTGGATTCATTTTGTTTATTTTATGTATTTCATTCGAAAATGGTTTTCGACATATGAGATTGTTTTAGAAGATATTGTGTTGATAGACAATAGCACACTTTGTAATATAGTTGGTATTGGTACAGCCATAATCAAAATATTTGATGAAGTTGCTAGAACACTTGTATGATATCTTTGAGTACTCTTGATTTGAAAGGGTACAAGTACATTGTTGTAGATGAAGTTGCCAAGATTAATAAAAGTGTTCTTGTTATGTTGAAGACACACACAAAAAATTGTAAATTTATACGTGTTACAGGGCTATCTAGTTATTAGTAACAAGGCTATCATGTTTATTAACTTACCTTCTAGAGATTTGTCTAAGAAGTCTTAGCAAAATTCAACGATTTGGATCTAGGTTTACATTAGAGTCTCTATGTCAGCCTAGATCAGATGTTCTGGGTGATGTCGTAACCACGTCGTCACCAGTTTCAGTTTCTCATCAATGTTTTATTGTCAAAGGAAGATCCACAAGGAAGGTTAATCCTCCATGACAATATGGCGAAACTAGTTGATTGGTTTATGTGTTGAATGTGTTCAAGGGCATTGATTTAAGTAAAGATTTTTCAACATATTCAAATGCAGTTTATTGTAATAATTATGATAGTTTGGTGATGCCATTGAGGAGATGAAATTTTTTCTCGAATATGTCTCTCAAGTTTAAACAAACTTAAACTTGATTGATATCAGTCGTCGAGTTGCCCTTTAGGAACATTTGTGGAATATGATATTATTTCTTGCTGTAGTTTTGAAAGATATATTTTATGCATTAGAATCAATGTAAATGTAGAGATTGCTAGAGTTTAGTGTGATTGAAAATCTATTTGGGTCAGGTCGGTTGAACACGTATTGTGAATCTTAATTTAGATTATGACTTATTATTATAAATATATATAAGGGTGGAAATCAGTTTGGTTAAAACAGAAAATCGAACCGAATCGAACAATTCGGTTTGGTTCAATTTCAATTTTGAAAAAAATGAAATTTTGGAACCAAACACCTCGGTTGGGTTCTCAATTCTTACTTTAAAAAAATTGAACCAAACCGAATTTATAAAATTTACATAATTTTTTAAATTTTTATAGTAAAACCAACCAAAATCGATATAAAATTGACAAAAAAAAAAAAAGAGAACCGAAATGGAACCGAGGAGTACCGAAAATCAAACCTCGGTTTTCAGTTCTCCTTAGTTCGGTTTCTAGTTCGATTTCGGTTTCGGTTTCATTAACCCAAAACTAAACCGACTTCGGTTCCAATTTGAACCGAACCGAATCCACCCTTAAATATATGTTTGAGTCGAAAAACTCATTGTACCTTGAAATTGATAGTGAATTTTTCTATGACCGTAATTTTTTCTCGTTAGATTTTTTCACGTAAATATTAATGTCTTGTTTTCAGCGTTTTGCTTTTTTTTTAATCTTTGATTTTCAAAAAAGGATAATATCTTTGCCTTATCTTCTACAATCTTCGTATATTTTGTTCACAATTAAATTTCTTTCGTCCAAGATTTGGTGCGTTTTATCATTCTTAGCTCTTGATATTTGACTTTTATTATGTATTCAAAATTGTTATCTTTTATTGAAAAATATAAACGTATTCATAAAAATATAGTCTGACGTAAAAATAAACTAATGATTTGGTTCTAAAAATTGTGATATTAAAATAAACGAAAACACAATCTTTGTTTTTTAAACAATTTGGAAAATAATACTATAATTCTATACATGTAACATGTCTCTGAAATGAAACAGCACACGGAGTAATTATTGTAGGGACAATTAAATAATATTGTTGTTACGTGACTAATGGTAGAAAGGAAGCTCTTCACCTTAAAATGAATTTTCAAAAAATAAATGGGTTTTGATGTCAGTGTTAGAAAATTGTCACACTTGTGCATATTTCTTTGAGCTCCCCAAGAAATTTATGGGCTATCCATTTGAAAATTCTAATGTTTTCTGCTTCATATTTATTTCTCTCTTGAAAAATGTTCTCTTCTATTATCCAATCTTCATTTTATATTATTTTATTTTTATTTATTTCATAAGCATATTATTTCAATTAATATTAAAATAAGAAATATTGTCGTCATTGAAAAAAACATTAAATATTCAACTGATTTTATCATGAAAAGAATTATTTTCTTGATGATAAAAAAAAAAAAAAAAAAAAACAAGAATAATTTCCTCAAAAAGATTATTTAAAAGTGAAGAAAAGTAAATGAAATAAAAGTTGTTCTTTGTTTGTTGGGTATGTTTAATCAGTTGTCCTAATTACCTCCATTTTACAGCTGGGCTGCAGTTTATGGGAGCAGAGGCAAAAGTGGCTGAACCAGTTCACACGTTCCAAAAATGGCTGCGAAAGAATAGGAAAAGCAAGACTGAATCAGCCTGCTGATGAACCCAGCTTCTTACTCGGCAGTGAGCTGTGGGAAAAATATGGTAATTGTAGCAGCCGACGTTGGTTGTCGCCAGCCCCCATCGTCGTTTAATGTTCCGTCCGGTACAGTGAATATACTGTTCTAACTTCTAATCTGGGCGATGATTCAGTTTCGTCTGTTTTCAAATTGTAACTCCACAGATCTGGTCTTTTCATCGTACGAAAATCTGGGCGGAACGAGAATAATAAAGAAGCGTAGGGTCACCATTGCAAAGTGTTCTTTAGTTTCGGCTATGGCGTCAATTCGCCTTCCACGTTGGTGAAAAGCTCTTCCAACTTCATTTATTCTCTTCTCTCTGTCTCTCTCTCTCTCTGTCTCTCTCTCTCTTCTTCATCGTCTCTGGCCTTCGGTACGTCGTCTCTATCTCTGGTTTTGAAGTTGTTTTTCCTTCTTGCTCCGTACTCTATACAATCGTTTATGGAGTTTTGACTTCCCTTTTTGGTGACTTTTCGAGGAATTTTTCTCATTAGATTATTCTTGTTTTCTGGGTTCGAGTGCATCAGTAAAGTTCTGAACTTTTTTTTTTCATGTTCTTTTTGTTGTTTGGGTTGATGGGTGAGAGTCAGTTTTGCTCGCAATCATACCTTTTCCCTTTTTCAAATCAATTTACGATACCCAGAGAATTTTTCAATGTTCATACTGTTATATCTCAAGATGGCAAAAACTTGGGAGTTTTACAGATTCTTCGGTGATGGAATCTGTTCAAGAATCATCTTTTTTTAATCTTTTTTCGTGGGGACCCTCATCTGTATCTGTGATTTTAAATTTATCTTTCTCCCCTTCCATGAAAATTGCTTCAGAATTATGGACTAGTTAGTTTTTCTATTGCTTTAAATTTGTAGGTTGGCGTAATCTTCGCCAACCATTAAGGCATATTAATCAGTTTCAAAACACCGTGAAAGATATTGGATTCGTTATTGTTAAATAAACGGAACGCCTCTCGTGTTTTCTGATGCTCTTCCATTTTAGGTAAATCCTGGTACTGAAACAACAATGGCGGAAGATGATATCTACACGAAGGATGGAACCCTAGACGTCCATAAAAAACCTGCTATCAAGAATAGAACTGGAAATTGGAAGGCATGCCGATTCATTCTGGGTATAATTTGAAGATTGAAATTCAATCCAGTTTCTTAAAATCCAATTAGTTTTCTCTTTTCTGCATCTCATAGTTTTACACGATTGCTCTTGAGTAGGAAACGAATGCTGCGAAAGATTAGCGTACTATGGGATGGGCACCAATCTGGTGAACTATCTTCAGTTAAAACTCAACCAAGGAAACGTCACGGCTTCGAATAACGTCACGAATTGGTCCGGAACGTGCTACATTATGCCATTGCTCGGAGCTTTTCTTGCTGATGCTTACTTAGGACGATATTGGACGATTGCCAGTTTCTCGATCATCTACGTGATTGTAAGTTCTTGGATGAATTCTTCGTGCTTGAGGATTTACGATATTAACCAATGTCGACTCTTTTGGAATGAAATTTCAAGTTTATACGAATGAAGAATACGATTAAGGACTGTGAAATCCCGTTTAGCTAGTTTACCTGTCTCTGCAAGTAGATTAGTATCAATAAAAGTGAGTTTGCTATTGGTTTATTTTGAGTATGAAATTTATTATTACGATTTTGAAGATTGTGACAAATGGTATCCGAGTAGTCCTTGTTTAAAAGGATTAAAGTTTATTCTTTTTCTTGGATTTGCAGGGGATGAGCCTCTTAACAATGTCGGCTTCAGTCCCAGGATTAAAGCCTTCATGTAAGGACGATGTTTGCCATCCAACGACCGGTCAAACAGCAGCCTTCTTTGTCGCTCTATATTTGATTGCTTTGGGCACTGGCGGAATCAAGCCATGTGTTTCATCGTTTGGGGCCGATCAATTTGATGAAACGGACGATGGGGAAAAGAAGAAGAAAAGCTCGTTTTTCAATTGGTTTTACTTCTCCATTAATGTAGGGGCTCTTGTCGCTTCGTCTGTTTTAGTGTGGATACAGATGAACGTGGGGTGGGGCTGGGGCTTCGGCATTCCAGCTGTGGCAATGGCGGTTGCCATTATCTTTTTCTTCTCTGGTACTCCATTGTATCGCCATCAGAAACCGGGAGGGAGTCCTCTCACGAGAATCGCTCAGGTCGTTACTGCATCGTTCAGAAAATACAACGAACGAGTACCGGTTGATAAATCTCTGCTCTACGAAGTTGCCGACGAGGAATCGAAGATCGAAGGAAGTCGCAAGCTCGAGCACACAGATAAACTTACGTAAGTTCGAATTCTCGTAATCTTTTGGGCCGGTTAATTTGTCTAAATTTCAATTGAATTTACTATGTTTCCTTAATTGAACTGATGATTTTTGAAAGTTTTTGGCAAAATTTTCTTGATTTTATTCGCCTCTAGCTCACATACAAGTATCAAAATTTGAAGGTTCTTTGACAAGGCTGCAGTGGAGACGCCAAAAGACCAGATCAAGGGCCAACCGGACCCATGGAGACTATGCACAGTGACTCAAGTCGAGGAGCTGAAGGCCATTATTCGACTGCTGCCTGTGTGGGCCAGCGGGATCGTCTTTGCCACGGTTTATAGCCAAATGAGCACGATGTTTGTCTTGCAGGGCAACACGATGGACCAACACATGGGGCCTCACTTCCAAATTCCCTCGGCTTCCCTCTCCATCTTCGACACGATTAGCGTTCTCTTCTGGGCACCAATTTACGACCGAATTATTGTCCCAGTGGCAAGAAAGTACACAGGCAACGAAAGAGGTTTCACGCAGCTACAACGGATGGGAATCGGCCTCGTTATTTCAATCTTCTCGATGGTCACAGCTGGTTGGTTGGAGGTCAATCGCCTAAGCTTCGTAAGACGGCACAATTATTATGATCTTAAATACATTCCGATGTCGATATTTTGGCAGATACCGCAATATTTCCTCATCGGCTGTGCGGAGGTCTTCACTTTCATCGGGCAGCTCGAGTTTTTCTACGATCAAGCCCCTGATGCCATGAGAAGCATGTGCTCGGCTCTGTCACTTACCACAGTCGCACTTGGTAACTACTTGAGCACTCTGCTTGTCACCATTGTCACGAAGGTGACGACGAAGAACGGGAAGCTCGGGTGGATCCCGGACAATTTGAACGTCGGACATCTCGACTATTTCTTCTGGCTTTTGGCCATTCTGAGTGTCATCAACTTTTTCGTCTATCTATGGGTCGGCCAAGTGTTATAGTTACAAGAAGACGACGGGCCGATTCCGATTGATTAACTCGAAACTTTGTTTATTTGCTTGACTTTGATTAATCTGGCTTTAGGAAATTAACAGATGGTATGGGTTTCATGTATTCAGCTATAATTTGATGAATATATTTCTCTACATAGCATATTTCTTCAATTGTTGATTTATGTCTTTTAACTTCAACTGAATGAAGTTGATTTACTCTAAAAGTTGGGACCTAGAAGTCTAGCAACTCATTGTAATAAATATTTTAATGAAATAAATAAATAATTTATATCGACTTATTTTTGTATTTTTAATATTCTTTATAAAAAAATTTTGGTGATTTATATCAATTTTATGTCAATATATATAATATATTCGTGTGATAAAATATAAAAATTAATAATTTACATAAGTTCATACATCTATCATTTTCTATCGTATTCTAATACAAAGAATATAAGAATAATTATATAAATGATTAATTGTGAATTAATTATTTAAGACATGAATTATAATCGTCCAAAGTCAAGACAATATTTGTCTAAATTACTTTGTAATAAAGTTTTTTAATTTTAAAACAAATTTGTTGTATCTCATCATATGAGATTTTGTTAATTTTTTATTGAGTTGGATTAGGGGTGGGAATCGGTTATGTTTTAAGGAACCAAAAACCGATTTTGGAACCAAACCGAACCAAATCGAGAACTTTTGGTTCGATTCACGGTTTCTTTTTTCAAAAAATGAACCAACGAACCAAATTTATAATATTTATATAATTTTTAAAATTTTTATATTGAAAATTACAATTTCTAGACTAAATTTGGTCAAAATTGCCCCAAACCGAGTTTAAACCAAACAAAATCGACACAAAAACTGAATTTCAACTGAAAAAAAACAAGAACCGAAACTGCACTCAGGAGAACCAAAAATCGAACTGAAAACCAAGGTTCTCCTCGGTTTAGTTTCAATTTCTTTTATCCAAAACTGAACCGACTCGGTTCGGTTCTAATTCCCTCCAAAATCAAACCGAACCGAACTGAAGCGATTCACCCTCATTTTCTTGTTTCTTCCTAAAGACATCATCACCGAATTTGGAATCCCCTCACCTGCTAAATCTCACCTACCATATAAGGTTTAAACTATCGCCTAATGCTTAGTAGGAATGCAATACTAACAAGTGATGCATGATGCCTCATTTAAGAAACAATGATCATGAAGCTTTCTTGTTCATATTCATTGCTCAAAGTCTTATTCTTGTTCATCGTTTGTATTATCGTTTCAGAATGCATCATTCTGCACGTTATTCATATTCATCATTCATGTTCTTCAATCATATTCTTCTTCGTTCATTTTGTTTGGATTAAGAGAGGATTTTGTGCCCGTACAGGGGGTTGACATGAGAGTGTACATAGGCCCTTGCTTGTGTAATCATTGTCCTTTCATTTTGGACTTGACTCGCAACCGCCGCCCAAAACCCTCGCTGATTTCACGTTGCATAAGTTTTTATATTTTCTCTTGTTCATGCGTAAAACATGCTCGTAAACTTTCAATATCATAAAACATTCTGCTGCATGAACATGATAACTCTTACTCATCACTCTACAGAATTGGCCTTCAATCGATGTGAAATCATACCATTAAGTCAAACATCAACTAAGTAACAGTCCGTAGCTTAAATACTTCTAATCATCG